>ML431470.1:0-34999 GCA_005239525.1 Nicotiana knightiana
ATATATATATATATATATATATATATATATATATTTTAAAGAAATGGGGTTGAACCTGATGAAGGTTGCCTCCGTATCTCACATCCGGTGAGAATCAAACCCGCGTAGTTCGGTGAAAAAAAATTTTAAAAAAAAAAATTTAAAAATTGTGCTTTTACATACTAGAACCCTTCAAAAAAGTTAATGTTTTTAAAAAAAATATTTTATGAAAACTTGGAGGAAATTTTCTCTTTCTCTCTCAACTGTTTAATCGATCTATCCTAAAGCCGGTCAACATTTGAATGAAGCCTACCAAATAATGTTACATATAGAACATAAATATGAACATGTTGGTCCGAAAAATAGGTACCTGTCCTAGACGGACCCGGCCCCTGTGCCGAGTCCCGCTAAGTCCAATGCACATGATGCAAATAAAACGTAGCCTACTAGGGAGTTGGAGTTGGAGTGGGAGAATGGGGTTGAGAGATTTGAGGCTAAGAAAAAGGGATTTAAGAATTATTTGAATTTTAAAAATGAAGATAAACAATGGGTGGGATAATTAGGATTGTTATAAGATTAGTTAGCTAAAAAAAAAAAATCAGATTTTTACTTTTAGATAAGGTTTGTTATTGCAAATTTTTTTTTATTTTTCTTTGTTTCTTTTTGTTTTTTTTTTAAAACTTTTTTTTTCTTTCTAATTCTTAGATAAAAGATGGCAAATCATAAATATATATATATATACCAACGTTACTTTTAAACTTAAAGGAAACTATAAAAATAAGAAAACTCAATATTTACACTATAGTTTAAATTATACAAAAAAAATATATATAATAGTTTACTTATTAAAATTCTAATTAAAAGATACTCCATATATATATTCACACTTTAAGAATGTGAGTATTATTATTATTTATTTATTTATTTTAATTAAATAAAATCTACTAAGTGTAAGATAAAAGCTTAAANACGCCAACTGCGTTCATTGGGGCGACCATACCTGAATCGCCAAAATTTTATCGACCCACAAAAAACTACCTAAGAAGAATAGTCATCGCTTCAACATGACCGTTCCTTATTTGTTGGAAATTTAGGGCCATAAAAATGTAATTTCGCCTTATTCCCACGTTTTCGTGTGCTACGGCCCACGCATTATGCATTCATCCGGACAATGGGACCTGAAACACCTAAAATTTTCCGGACCATAAAAATGACCTAAGAAACAATAGCCATCGCTTTGCCATGAACGTTTCTCATTTTTTGGCATCTTAGGGCCATGAAACAGGAATTTCGCCCGATTCTCAAATTTTCGTACGCTATAGTCCACCGCATCTGAAAGCATCCGGTAGAGCGAACCCGAATCGGCTAAAAATTTTGCAGGTCCACCAAAAACGACCTAAGGAAGACTAGTCATCACTTGCCATGTGCGTTCCTCATTTTATGACGTCTTAGGGCCATAAAACTTAAGCACGATTTCCACATTTTCGTGTCCTATAGCCCAAGCCATCTGCATGCATCCGGGCGATCGGACCTGAATTGCCTAAAATTTTGCCGGCCCATAATAACCTATCTAAGGAATAATAGTCACTGATTTTCCATGACCATTCCTTTTTTTGTTCCTTTTGGGTCAAAAAATTGAAATTCCGCCTGATTCTCACATTTTCATGTGCTTTAGCCCATATCATCCGCATGCATCCGGGCAACCAGGCCCGAATTGCATAAAAAGTTTTTGTCCCATAAAAACGACCTAAGGAAGAATAGTCACTGCTTCTCCGTAAATATTCCTCATTTTTTTGAGTTTTAGGGCCATAAACTAGAATTTTGCCCGGTTCTCAGATTTTCGTGTGATATAGCCCACACCATCTGCATGCACTCTAGTGACCAGACCCAAATCGTCAAAAAACATTTCGACCCATAAATGACCTAAGGAACAATAGTCATGGGTTCACCATGATCATTCCTCAATTTTGGCGTTTTAGGGCTATAAAATCGGAATTTCACACGATTCTCAGATTTTCGTGTGCTATAGCATACGCCATCTGCATGCATCCTGGGAACCAGACCCAAATCCCCTACAATTTGCCGGCCACCAAAAATGACCTAAGGAACAATAGTCATTGCTTTGCCATGACTATTCCTCATTTTTTGGCGTTTTAGGGCCAAACACTAGAATTCCACCTGATTTCCAAATTTTCGGTGTTATAGACCACGTTATCTATATACATCTAGTGACCAGACTGAATCGCCTAGAATTTTCCCGGCACACAAAAACAACCTGAGGATTAATAGTCATCGCTTCACCGTGAAAGTTCCTCGTTTTTTAGTGTTTTAGGTATATAAAATTGAAATTTTGCCTGATTCCTAGATTTTCTTGTGTTATAGCCCATGTCGTCTGAATGCATTCGAGTGACCGAAATCGAATCGCCTAAAATTTTGCCGCCCTATCAAAAATGACGTAAGGAATAATATTCATCGCTTCGCCGTGATTGTTCCTTATTTTTGGCGTCTTAGGGCCATAAAATTTTAATTTCGCCTGATTCCCAAATTTTTCGTGTACTTTGGCCCATGTCATATGCATGCATCCGGGGACCGGATCGACCAAAAATGGCCTAAGAAAAAATAGTTATCGCTTCACCATGACCGTTCCTCATTTTTTGCGTTTTAGCGTCATTAAACTGGAATTCTGCTAGTCTCCCCGATTTTCATGTGCTATAGCCTACACCATTTGCATGTGTCCTGGCGACCAGAGCCCAATCGCCTTAAATTTTTTTGGGCCACCAAAGACGACCTACGGAACAAAATTCATTGCTTGGACAAGACCGTTCCTCAATTTTTTGGCATTTTCGGGCCATAAAACTAATGTTCCGCCCGATTCTTAGATTTTCGTGTGATATAGCCCACACCATCTGCATGCATTCAGGTGACCAGACATGAATCGCCTAAAATTTTTCAGCCAGTCAAAAATAACCTAAGGAACAAGAGTTATCGCTTCGCCATGATCATTCAACGTTTCTTGGCGTATTAGGACCATAAAACTAAAATTCCTCCCGGTTCTCATATTTTCATGTGATATGGTCCACGCCATCTGCATGCATCTAGGTGACCAGACTCGAATTGCCTAATGCTTTGCCGACCCACTAAACACGACCTAAGGAACAATAGTCATCGCTCTGCCGTGACCGTTCCTCATTTTTTTGCGTTTTAGGGCTATAAAACTGTAATTTCGCCCTATTCCTAAATTTTTGTGAGTTAAAGAACACGCCATCTGCATGCAACCCCGCGACCAGACCCGAATTTGTTTTAAATTTTGTTGGCGTGTCAATAATGACCTAAGGAAAAAGAGTCATCCCTTCTCCATAACCGTTCCTCGATTTTTGGCATCTTAGGGCCATAAACTAGAATTCCGCATGATTCCAAGATTTTCGTGTGCACGCCATCTACGTACATCCAGGCGATCGAACCCGAATTGCCTAGAAATTTGTCGGCACGCCAAAAACAACCTAGGAAAAATAGTCATCAGTTCTCCATGAATGTTCCTCATTTTTTTGGCGTCTTAGGGCCATACAACTAGAATTCTATCTTATTCCGAGCTTTTCGTGTGCTATAACCCACGCCATATGTATGCATCTCAGCGACTATATCTGAATCACCTAAAAGAATTTCGGTCCACCAAAAACGACCTAAGGAACAATAGTCATCAATTCAACATGATCGTTTCTCATTTTTTGGTGTCTTAGGGCCATAAAATTGGAATTCCGCCTGATTCCCAATTTTCGTGTGCCATAGCTCACGCCATATGTATGCATCCGGCTGACCGGACTCGAATCGTTAAAATTTTCCTGCACATCAAAAACGGCCTAAGGAATAATATTCACCACTTTACCGTGATCGATCCTCATTTTTTGGCATTTTAGGGATATAAAATTGGAATTCCTCCCGATTCCCATATTTCCGTCTGCTATAGCCCACGCCATTTGCATGTATCCAGGCGATCGGACCCGAATAGCCTAAAATTTTGCCGGCCCAAAAAAAATGACTTAAGGAACAATAGTCATCACTTTTCCATGATCGTTCCTCATTTTTTGGCATTTTAGTTCCACAAAACTGGAATTTTGCTTGATTCTCTAATTTGCATGTGCTATAGCCTATGCAATTTGTATGCATACGGGTGACCGGACCCGTATGCTTCAAATTTTTCCGGCCCACCAAAATCGACCTAAGGAACAATAGGCTTCGATTCACAATGAATATTCCCCATTTGTTAGCATTTTAGGGCCATAAAATTGAATTTTTGCCTTGTTTCAAGATTTTCGTGTGCTATAGCCCACGCCATCTGCTTGTATCTAGGGATCGGACCCGAATTTCGTAAATTATGCCGGCCCACCAAAAATGACCGAAGGAATAATAGTCATCGCTTCACAATGAACGTTCCTTTATTTTGGATTTTTAGGGCCACAAAATTGGAATTTCTCCCTCCCCCGACTCCCATATTTTCATGTGCTATAACCCATGCCATCTACACGCGTTCAGGCAACCGGAACCGAATCTCCTAAAATATTTCCGGCCTAGAATAAAAGACCCAAGGGACAATAGTTATTACTTCGCTGTGATCGTTCCTCGTTTTTAGCGTCTTAGGGTCATAAAACTAGAATTTCACCCAATTATATTATTTTCATGTGATATAGTACACACCATCTGCATACATCCGGGCGGATTCAAAATTTTTTAAAATTTTGCCAACCTACCAAAAATGACCTACAAAACAATAGTCATCGCTTCACCATGATTGTTCCTCATTTTCTTTTATGTTTCAGAGCCATAAAACTGGAATTTTGCCATATTCTCATATTTTCATGTATAGCCCACGCAATCTGCATATATCCGGGCGACAGAACCCGAATTGCCTAAAGTGTTGCCGACCCATCAAAAGCGACCTAAGGAACAATAATCATCGCTTCGCCATGATCGTTCCTCATTTTTTGTGTTTTAGAGTCATAAAACTTGAGTTCTACCTGATTTCCAAAATTTTGTGTGCTATAGCCCACGCCATCTTTATGTATCCGGGCGAACGGATCCGTATCACCTAAAATTTTATCGACCCACAAAAACGGCTTGAGGAACAATAGTCATCACTTCGGCATGACCGTTCCTTATTTTTTTAGCGTTGTAGGGCCATAAAAATAGAATTCCATCCGATTCCATAATTTCTGTGTGCCCCACGCAATTTGCATGCTTCCGGGTGACCAGACCCGAATCACTTCAAATTTTGTTGGCCACCAAAAATGACCTAAGAAACAGTAGTCGTCGCTTCCCTATGATTGTTCCTCATTATTTGGCGTATTAGGGCCATAAAATTTGAATTTTTCCTTATTTCCAGATTTTTGTGTGCTATACCCCACTGCATTTGCATGCATCCGGGCGATCGGACCCGAATCGCCTAAAATTTTGTCGGCCTACCAATAATGACCTAAGGAACAATAGTCATCGCTTTTACATGACCATTCCTTATTCATTGGTGTCTTAAGGCCATAAAAGTTTTTCGTCTGATTCCCAGATTATCGTGTGCTATAGCCCACGCCATTTGATTGCATCCGGGCGGCTGGACCTGAATCACCTAAAATTTTGCTAGCCCCAACCTAAGGAATGATATTCACCGCTTTACAATGATAGTTCCTCTTTTTAGGCGTTTTAGGGCCATAAAATTGGAATTCCGCTCGATTCCCATATTGTCCTGTGTTATAGCCCACGCCATCTGCATGCATCAGGGCGACTGGACTGGAATCGCCTAAAATTTGAAGGCCCACCAAAAAAACCTAAGGAACAACAGTCATCGATTCTCCGTGACTGTTCCTCGTTTATTAGCGTTTTAGGGCCATAAAACTGGAATTCCGTCCAATTCTGATATATTCATGCGCATAGTCCATGCCATTTGCATGCATCCGGGCGACCGGTCTTGAATTGCCTAAAATTTTATCATCCCACCAAAAATGACCTAAGGAACAATAGTCATCGTTTTGCAAAACTATTGTTGGACACGACATCTGATATTAATTATAATAAATGAACAATAGTTTTGGTGACTATAGCCCACTCCATCTGCATGCAAATTTAGTTATAATAAATGCGCTTAAAATTTGTGATTTTTGGTTAAATATGCAAAACTATTGGATAAATATTTTTGGTTCATTTATTATAATTAAATTTGTATTTTAAGGTTAAAATTGCACATTTGCAATAATAGCCTATACATGCTTATAATTACTTTATATTTGCAAAAAATAACTTTTTATATTTTTATAGTGTTAAATAATTGTTATTAACCATTTTTATGCACAAATAATATTTTTATTATTTTATTTATCATTTTTACGAATTATTTTATTAATTAAAAATAGGTATTTAACTAATAGCCATAAATTCCTTCTATTTTCAGACCTAGGCTACCCAAACCAGCCCAAATAACCCAGCCCAACTACTTTAATACCTAGCCCAATTCACCAAAGCCCAAACCAAACGACCTCTTTAGTTATAACCCGGTCGGTACCCATTTAACCAACCCGCCCCACTCACATTTAAAATCCTGGCCATTGATCTCCTAAGATCAACGACCCCTGTTTAATCCCCCTATTTAATTAATCAACCCACCCCAAACCCTACCATTTTCCTTCTGGGCGCGGCCTTTGTACACTCTCATCTCTCACCCCATGAACCCTAAGCCGTCGTCACCCCTAACCTTCCCCAAATCCAACCCAAAATCGGAATCCTCCGTGGATTCCATTACCTTATTTGTCTATCCTCACCACTGACTACTTGTTTATGACCTTATTTAGTTGCTTTCCTAACATGGCAAGCAAATCTTGCCATAGTCAAACCTAAACGGTTCAACTCTTTGATTTTCTATTGTTATTCCGTCTATATTCATCCCTGAATCTTTGAGGGTAACGAGTATGTTCATATCTCCTTCGATTCTTACTTACCCCAAATTAGGGTTTTCAAACTATTTCAATCGGACCTAGAAAAGGTATGATTTTCTAATTTCTAACACTATTTTGTTTCTATCTTATGTGATTCTTACCTTATTTTCTTCATTTTCGTACTTTTCTTTACTGATTTCATACTTCCTTTTAAAACTAGGGTTTAAATTTTTTCTTTCTGATTCTAGTGAATCTTTCATTTTTGTGTTCGACTGCGTATCTCTTTATATTTTCCCTGACTTTTACGTCAATATTTCGCTTAAAATTTGTCTGGTGTTATTTTGTGTTTCCTTCAATATTTATTCAAATAGTTTGAATAATCTCTTTTAGTTTTGCATTACCCATGATTCCATTAATATTTGCCCAATATTCTGAATAATCTTATGTTTGCCTATTTGACATGTCTAATATTCTGGACAATTTATTATTTTTGGTATTACGCGTTCTGTCTTAATTACTCCGAGTGATTTTTTGGGATGCTTCTTTAATTTGTTGAACCCCTTAATTTATGCCTATGACTGATTCTGCAAATATCTCCTTACATGTGATTGATTTGTTTCCATGATTATGTGTTAATTTACACTACTATATATACCCTCCCCCTTATTCCTGTTGATACCTAATTTTTATCAAAATAATTTTTTAATTGCATATATGTCTTCAAAATCATGCATTAGCATCAATTGGTATTTTCCCATAATTTTCATATTTTATTAATTTGCCTAGTATTTTATTTCTAATAAATAATCATAAAATTGCATCACAAATGATTTCAAAAATATTTTTTGGTAATTTACTATTTATGGTCTTATTAAGTCCAATTATTCTATAAATGACCAGATTGACACTTTTGGTTACAATTGCAATAACTTTGCAATTATAGCCCATTCATACATTATTGCTTTATTTTATCAGAAATCGGTCCATTATATTTTTTTTAAAATACTAAATAATTATTTTAAAACATTTCTATGCATGGAAATCATTTTATAATTAGTTAATTATTTTACAAACTATCTTTATTCAATTTTTTGGGTATTTAATAAACAACCCTTTTTATTTTCAACTTTAGCCTGAATACCAGCCCAAGACCATTATAATTTTGGCCCAAAAACCTTAGGCGCAAAATATTATTTTCCCGACCCAATGCCTTAGCCAATCCTGGCTGTTGATCATTTTTTATCAACGGTCCAAGATTTCCCTACCATAATTAAACTAAACCCCTTTAATTCTATACCCTTCCCACGCCGTCACCCTTTCCTTTCTCTCTCAAACACTCTCTAGCGGAACCCTAATTCCCCCCACCGTCACCTGCTTACACCTCCTTTATATGGTGTTTTATTGTCATCTCAGGCCTATACTGGCCTCCTACTTGCTGTGGTTCATCAGTTTCCTAGATCTTTGAGAGGATCTCAAGGGACCTAGGCAGTCTGGTTTGCACCTTTGATTTCTTTGCCTGTTTCAGGTTGTTGCTCGACCATGAGTAATAAACCTCTTTTATTTTTCTATGAATCCATTGTTTTCTAGGCCTATGTTCTCGTCTCTGTTATGCTATCTAAAAGAACCTAATTTATTATTTCCGGTCTTATCATATCTGTATAGATATGAGACGAATCGAGTAACTCTTACATGCTTTTCCTTGAAATTTTCTGGTTTCCACTGATTTTTTGACTTTTTCCTAAACTAGGGTTCATTACAAGTCATTTTTCAAAGGTCTTTCTGATTTTCTAATGTTTAATCGACTATCCTTTAGTCTTCTTGACTGATTTATGCAAATGCTACTTACTCTGATTTTCTAATTTCCTGCTTCGATTCTGAGTTTTTCAATGTTACCAGTCGTATTGATTCACTCTGTATCTTTGACTTACACGATTTTCCTTTGTCAAATTCATTACTCTGTGATTTTTTCCCTAGCTAATCTTTATTAGGGATTTTGAATCAATTTCCCGGCTAATTTCCCTGTGTTTATGAAGTCTTACTCAGTCTATTTTTATTTATGGGAATCGATATATTCTTTCCAGAATTGTTGTTAATCTGGTTGATTGATTTGCTCTTTTAAGAATCTGTATTCCTAAGACTTTCCTGTTTATATGATTACGACCTTAAATTAGTCGTTCTTGCCTTGTTTGACTACTGTATATTTACTGATTCCTTTACACGATTCTTTCCTTAATTAGACCCCTGATTCTTTACTCCATTATTTGGTCTGATTTTAACCTCTTGCCTTAATTAATTCTTGTCATCACCGTTGGCTAATTACCCTTCATTAAGGGAAGAGTGTGTTGAACCTCTTCGTGTGATTGATTCTGTGATCCCTAATTGCTGATTATTGATTTCCTTTACCTTATTTTACTCTGCCCTCGACTATTATATATACTCTCCTCTATTCTCACTACCACACGGACACAAGTTCAAAAAAAAGACACAAACACTAGTTCAAATAACTCTCTTACACTTAAAAGCTCTCTCTGTTCTTCCTTATTACTTGTATCTTTCATTGTCTAGCTGTTTCACCTAGCATGTCTGAATTTGGTTCTGTTAAACCTGTGATTAGTATGTCTAATTTTGCCTACTACTTTATCTAGCGTGTTTCAATCTGCTTGTTAAGTATGTCAGCATGTTTGGATTAGGAATTCTTATGATTCTTTGCCTAATCTGTTTACTTATGTTCTGGTTTAACCTGCTTTGCTAAGGTGTCTAGTATCCTAAAGTAACTATGGCTCTATGCTTAACTTGTCCAGTATGTTTTCCACGTGGTTATTCTGTGATCTTTGCTCTATGTCTCTACCACCCACTATATGACCAACTTAGTAATTCTATAAAACTCTTAAAATTTCTGTGCTCCATTATACACTAATGTGAATTCTATGTGTCCCCAACCCCTTCATCCCTGTGTGAAATCTGTTTGTTGAGTGTTTCTGAATCTGGATGTTCTATGACCAATTGATTAATTGCTGATTTCAAAAGTGTTTTAGTACTCTTCTCAAACTGTTTTTCACTACTAAAACTAAATTCTATTTCAGAAAACCTTTTCACCCCTAGAGTTATCTCTATACTGCTTTCTTATCAAAAACTTTTCAAAACTATGTCAAGCACTCTCACTTTACTCTTCAGTCCATAGGTTCTGCCCCTCCAGTGTGTGTACTGCCTTGGGATCCTTTTGAGATTCCTTTAAACTTTGGAACACTGGGGCTGGCATTCCACACTGCACATATTTAGTCCCTATTGTGAAAAGTCTGGGTGTGAGTACTGCCCGGGATCCTTGAGGTCCTTAGGGAACTCTGACACACCTAGACACAATCTTGGCTATAAAATCCTTGGCATTTGAGACTATCGAAGGCATGTCTTTATCAGGTGTGCTTTGAGCCTACTGCAGGCTCCCTATAGTCAATTTTACTTTTCATTTGTGTAATTTATTCAATTCTGGTCTGTAATAATCATTTGTAAATAGATATTGGGGTAACTAGTGAAAAGGGATGGTAGCTATATAATCCTGTGGGTAAAGCTGGGTAGAAATCATGTTTCTTGGCTTTACATTATGCAAATTTGCATTAGAAAAAATGTTCTAGGATGGGTGTGTCTATTTGCATTCAAAACATGCCAAACTTGTGCACTAGATATCCTGTTTAAGGGCACTCACATTTACTGCTTTGCATATTAGAAACCTATGGTAAACCATCACTTTATTTCTGATTCTGTATAATTCATGATCATTTAGAAATCATGCCACTAGGCTATTAAAACTACCTAGTCAAATAGTCATCTCTGTGTGCATTAGATATCATGTTCTTAGGACTCTGTTTGCATCTGTTTTGGATCATTTCTATTTCTACTAGATAAATAACTATACATGAAAAGGTTTAAAACAGCCTCACGCGTAGGTATCACGTCTCTTAATACAAATTGGTATAAATCACTTGTTATAATCTGTATCACCTAGATTAGCATGCCCATAGGTTGAATAATCTTAAATTGTTAAACATCTCATGTAATTGAGATTGCATATAGTCCCGCGCCTAGGCAAGCCTTAGGTGATTAAGGTCTTTATATAAAACTGGAAACTACATTTTCGATTGTGTTTAAACTGCTTAAGTCTCACAGGTTTTGAAATCAGTAGGCAAACTGATTAGGACCCTGCCATTGAGTTTGTAAAACAATGTTGCATATTCTGTATAATAATGTTCACCTAGACATCCTGTCCTAGGACACTTTCTCTGAAATTAACGGAATCATTGCTGCTTATTTTTCTAATCTGTTTACTTATGTTCTGGTTTAACCTGCTTTGCTAAGGTGTCTAGTATCCCAAAGTAACTATGGCTCTATGCTTAACTTGTCCAGTATGTTTTCCACGTGGTTATTCTGTGATCTTTGCTCTATGTCTCTACCACCCACTATATGACCAACTTAGTAATTCTATAAAACTCTTGAAAATTGCTGTGCTCTATTATACACTAATGTGAATTCTATGTGTCCCCAACCCCTTCATCCCTGTGTGAAATCTGTTTGTTGAGTGTTTCTGAATCTGGATGTTCTATGACCAATTGATTAATTGCTGATTTCAAAAGTGTTTTAGTATTCTTCTCAAACTGTTTTTCACTACTAAAACTAATTTCTATTTCAGAAAACCTTTTCACTCCTAGAGTTATCTCTATACTGCCTTCTTATCAAAAACTTTTCAAAACTATGTCAAGCACTCTCACTTTACTCTTAAGTCCACAGGTTCTGCCCCTCCAGTGTGTGTACTGCCTTGGGATCCTTTTGAGATTCCTTTAAACTCTGGCACACTGGGGCTGGCCATTCCACACTGCACATATTTAGTCCCTATTGTGAAAAGTCNCTCTTCTCAAACTGTTTTTCACTACTAAAACTAAATTCTATTTCAGAAAACCTTTTCACCCCTAGAGTTATCTCTATACTGCTTTCTTATCAAAAACTTTTCAAAACTATGTCAAGCACTCTCACTTTACTCTTCAGTCCATAGGTTCTGCCCCTCCAGTGTGTGTACTGCCTTGGGATCCTTTTGAGATTCCTTTAAACTTTGGAACACTGGGGCTGGCATTCCACACTGCACATATTTAGTCCCTATTGTGAAAAGTCTGGGTGTGAGTACTGCCCGGGATCCTTGAGGTCCTTAGGGAACTCTGACACACCTAGACACAATCTTGGCTATAAAATCCTTGGCATTTGAGACTATCGAAGGCATGTCTTTATCAGGTGTGCTTTGAGCCTACTGCAGGCTCCCTATAGTCAATTTTACTTTTCATTTGTGTAATTTATTCAATTCTGGTCTGTAATAATCATTTGTAAATAGATATTGGGTTAACTAGTGAAAAGGGAGGGTAGCTATATAATCCTGTGGGTAAAGCTGGGTAGAAATCATGTTTATAGGCTTTACATTATGCAAATTTGCATTAGAAAACATGTTCTAGGATGGCTGTGTCTATTTGCATTCAAACCATGCCAAACTTGTGCACTAGATATCCTGTTTTAGGGCACTCACGTTTACTGCTTTGCATATTAGAAACATGTGGTAAAGCATCACTCTATTTCTGATTCTGTATAATTCATGATCATTTAGAAATCATGCCACTAGGCCATTAAAACTACCTAGTAAAATAGTCATCTCTGTATGCATTAGATATCATGTTCTTAGGACTCTGTTTGCATCTGTTTTGGATCATGTCTATTTCTAATAGATAAATAACTGTCCATGAAAAGGTTTAAAACAGCATCACGCATAGGTATCACGTCTCTAAATACAAATTGGTATAAATCACTTGTTATAATCTGTATCACCTAGATCAGCATGCCCATAGGTTGAATAATCTTAAATTGTTAAACATCTCATGTAATTGAGATTGCATATAGTCCCATGCCTAGGCAAGCCTTAGGTTATTAAGGTCTTTATATAAAACTGGAAACTACATTTTTGATTGTGTTTAAACTGCTTAAGTCTCACAGGTTTTGAAATCAGTAGGCAAACTGATTAGGACCCTGCCATTGAGTTTGTAAAACAATGTTGCATATTCTGTATAATAATGTTCACCTAGACATCCTGTCCTTGGACTCTTTATCTGAAATTAACGGAATCAGTGCTCCTACGGGCATACTAACAGAATATACAAAAGATATAATATGCAGTCCCACTGTTTGAAAGAAATAGACGGAAAATAAGCAAAAGAAACTCCATGGTGCTGCCGAGGATCATCAGGAGAAGCAGCTTACCGTGAAGTCAGGTCCAACTATAATCAGAATCGAGCTCCGGTCTGATAACAAGATGCACCAGCGTCAGAACCTGTACCATTAAGTACAGAATCATAGCATGAGTACATAAACAAATATGTACCTAGTGAGTATCCCGCCTAACCTCGAAGAAGTAGTGACGAGAGGTCGACTTGACACTCACTAAGGTCCAACAACATAATTTAATAGAATATGATGAAAACGGTAGGCATGTAAAGGTAGTAAAGCAGCAAATATGTAGGGCACTGAAATCCAAGAAAGTACTGGAAGTAAATAAACAATTACTACTTCATCTTCCCCCAAATATCTTTCAAATCAATATCCATGAATTCAGTAACAATTAATCATGCGCATACGGGATAAGGATAACCGGCTTGAGCCATAAAAATAATCATGTCTATGCACTGTCGAGGGTTGAACGGCCCGAACCATAAGTGCATATTTGCCATAAAATAATCATATCTATGCACTACCGGGGGTCGAACGGCCCGAACCATAAGTGCATATTTCAATTCACCGTGGTGTACGACCCGCTCCCATGAGAGTGGGGGAAATAACACTCTGCTCGCAAATGTAAATTGTGAAGCGGTCACATGCACACACAATCTACACAATATTCTTCATAAATTACTTTTCAGTGAACAATTTCTTTAGAATTTCTTAAATTCCATGATCTCAGGGAAATAAGCCACATGTAACATTAATTCATCAAGCATATAGATCATTTCAAGGAAAAACACAAGGCATGATGTAGGCCTAACTACCCGGACATAACAATAATAGTCGCTACGTACGGACCCTCGTCACTTGGTGCGTACGTAGCCCCCCACAAATATTAGCACATAGACATTTAAATCACCTACGGACTCGCTCGAGCCTTCGGAACAACCACAACAACGCTAAAACTCAAAATCACACCTCAAAACCCCTAGAATCAAACTTAGGAACTTTAAGTTTCTTGAATTCGCTAACAATGCGCCGAACCGACCTATACTACTCTAAATGACATCAAATTTTGCAGACAAGTCATAAATAACATAACAAAACTATTCACGATCTCGGAATTCCATTCGGACCTCGATAACACAAAAAACATCCCAAACCACAAAATGAACTTAAGGAAACTCTTATTTCAATATTGGGCGCCGAAACGCTCCCGGGTCATCCAAAACCCATTCCAAACATACGCCCAAGTGCGAAATCATCATACAAAGCTACCGAAACCGTCGAAACTCGATTCCGAGGTTGCTTACTCAAAATGTTGACCGAAGTCAAACTTGGCCTTAAAGGCCAACCTGAAGGAACCAAGTGTTCCAATATCACTCTAAACACTTCTGAATCCCGAAGCACCCGTCCGCGCAAGTCATAAATCATAATAAGCCGCTATAAGGAGTTTCATTTAGGGGAACGGGGTCCGATAACGCAAAATGATCGATCGGGTCATTACAGATAAACAACTTAGGACCCCTTTCACCCATTTACATATGTGTGCTTAGACTGCTAATCTGTTAAAACCTTTATTCATTTACTTATGTGTGCTTAGATTGCTAATCTATTAAAACCTTTATTCATTTACATATGTGTTCTTAGACTGCTTATTTGCACTTGATTAATTCACAAGGTAAGTTTTGCTAGGACCCACAATTGAGGACTTCGAGGGGTGCCTAACACCTTCCCCTTGAAGTAACATCAAGCCCTTACCCAATCTATGGTTATACAATTAGTGTTATAAATGACCCATAATAGGTTCCCTAATGCACCTTAATTCGTTAGGTGGCGACTCTTCAAATTCCTTACATCCCTTTTCCAAAAGCAAATAAGTTGTCCCAATAATGTCAAAAACCCTGACCAGTCCGAAAGGAGAGGAAAAAAAGGGGGACGCGACAGCATGGCGACTCTGCTGGGGATTCTAGGCTTTTACCATTACAAACCGCTTTGTGAATTTGTCTAATTGTGCTTTATTTTCTTAATGCTTACACCCTTTCCCCTTCCCCTTTATGTGAAATTAATTGTTTACTTTCCAAGTATTTATTTTCCCAAAATGAAACTGACATGTTTTCTTGTTTCCTTTGTAACCGGTTTTCAATTATAACTGCCGTATTTATCTCTTTCATAACGTGAAAATACATGACAACATGCTGTTTATTGCTTATTTATTGCTGCATAATCATGCTCAACATCATACTCCACTCGTTCCTAAACAAATCCTATAGCAACGCTTGATGAGTGGTTGCGCTCTTCCTATTTATATCACCCCTAAATTTGGAAAGGCTTATTTGTGGTAAAATCAGTCGATCAGCGGTGCAGTCGATGGTTTTGTGCCTTTCCCCCTCGAGTTGTCCGCTCGGGGTACCGATCTAGACCCCTATAGAAACTTACTCTTGTTATATTGTGCATGCATCATGGTCAAACCTAGCTGGGTTAGTGCATCGTCCGTAGAATAACCCTTTAAGACAACCTTATCCAAAAGTCCACCGGGGTTTTCATAATCCCAACGGACACGATCACGTTCTGTGCATTAATTTGGAGAACTAAATGTCTGTATGCTAATCATGCGTGTATAAATAGTCGAGTCTCGTGGGGGAAAGGGCCTAACCATTTTTGTCTTGTAGAAAAGTGAGGCACGAGGTCCCCAGATTCGGTATGGTCAGCAATATTCCACCAATACACATGTGAAGAAGGTCCTTCTGGGACCAAGTAGATTAGATTTATTCGCTTTTCCAAATGTAATAAGGCCAAGTGCCAATAATGACGTATCTTTATTATCTTAGTATCGTTTTGGGATTTGTCTATTTTTATATAATTGAAGTGAGGCATTTATTGGCATTTAAGTTCTCCAAATCAACTTGTCGCTTGGCCTACCTCGGGCAAAACGAGGCTCCCAATTAGGACGTGAATTTACATCTTTCCGCAATATATGTTTAAATACCGCCAGTACTTTTATCAGAACTCTTACTGACTTGGATACCTTTTTGTTTTTCTTTATTTTGATTATCCCCATTCCCTAAAGGTTGGTTCGTGCATTCTGGCATCATCAGCATATCATACAAGATCTAGAGGCCCTCCACCTTCTCCTCCTCCTAGTCCACCCAAAGGCAAAGGCAAAGGCAAGATGGAAGACATGAATAACATTAGAAAAGAAAACACAACACTAGTTGAACATACAGAAGCTTCCGACAGTCGGAGTACTCAGGTCCAGAATGATACTGTGACACAACTTGAACAAAGGCTACTGAAACTTCAAGGAGAACTTGAGCATGTTCGGAACCTAGCGAACTTGTCCTTCTCACTTAGTGTTCCGGATGTCAGCCACCCGAACACTCAAAAACCCCGCACCACCTCAGAATACCCCCAACAAACAGAATCCTCCTGCAACTCACCGCTATACAAATCCACCACAAAACCAAACCATCCCACCACAATACCAACAAAACACCTGTCAAACTCCACGAAACACTCCACCTATCATTCTTGAACCAAAAAACTCCACCAGCGATCACCTCTATGCTCAGGAACCAGGCCACCAGAATAACCCCATATACTTGGAGACTCTACCTCACTCCACTCAACCCATCTCTTACATACCGAAATCCAGTGAGAAGGATATGCTTATAAAGAACATCGCCGAAGAACTCAAGAAATTGACTAGCCGAGTTCAAGGCATGGAAGGAGGTAAGGGGATCGAAGGATTAAATTATGAAGATCTCTGTATACAGTCTGATGTAGAGCTACCGGAGGGTGACAAACCTCTCAAGTTTGAGATGTTCGACGGTACTAGTAATCTCAGGGTCTATTTGAGGACATATTCTGAAAAACTGGTCGGAGTTGGAAGAGACGAAAAGATCTGGATGAAATTGTTCATGAGGAGCCTCACAGGGGATGCCTTGTCTTGGTACATTAGCCAGGACCCCAAGAAATGGCAGAATTGTGTGAGTATGGCCTCCGATTTCGTGGACCGATTCAAGTTCAACACGGAAAATTCACCGGACATATTTTACATCCATAATCTCAAGACGAAACCCAATGAAACCTTTCGCGAGTATGCCACTCATTGGAGGTCAGAAGTGGCCAAGGCTAGGTCTAGATGAAGAACGGATGAACAAATTCTTCGTCAGGGCACAAGACCCCTAATATTATGAAAGACTGATGGTAATTGAAAAGCACAAGTTCTCTGACATCATCAAGCTGGGTGAAATGATTGACGAGGGCATCAAGAGTGGGATGGTCACAAATTTTGAAGCACTACAAGCTACCAACAAAGCACTGTAGTCTGGTGGTATATCCAAGAAGAAAGACGTAGGAGCAGTAATGGTTGCACAGGGACCCAAACCTCCACTGATGTATCGAACCTCTCCACTCGCATTCAAAGCACCTCTACCTACATATCAACCCACATCTCCCATATATTCCTAACCAGCCACTACCTATCACACATACAACTCCCAACCGTCTCACTTGATCTCGACCCAACTTTGACCGCAGGCCAACCAAACAATATACCGCCATCTCCGAGCCCATTGATCAGCTGTATTAAAGGTTGACAGATGTTGGTTACGTTGCTCCTATCCCTATAGTGACCACAGAGAATCCATCCCAATAAGTCAATCCGAACAAAACCTGTGCATACCATTCCGGCATGAAAGGACATACCATCGATGAATGCCGCTCGTTGAAGGATAAGATCCAGGCTCTGATTGACAACAAAATCATTCAAGCTAAGGAAGATGCTCCTAATGTTCGCAATAACCCCCTCCCCGATCACTGGGGTGGAGGCGTCAATGTGATAGAAATAGATGAAGAATGGGACCTAGAGGGGTCAATCGGGTTGATCAAATAAGGTGACGATCCCAAGAAACTGGTGGTTACTCTCAACCCCATCTACAGCCACCAGGCTATCCTGTTAATTGAAGGTAGAAAGAGGCTTGGTGGAGAAACTTACCACCACATCGAACGGGTCAAAGTAATAGACAAGGATAAGTGGTGGAGTAGTAAGATTGAAAGCATAATGAATTGGAGCGGATACGAACCTGGCAAGGGTCTCGGTAAGAATATTCACGGCATTTTCAAGCCAATACGGCTAAAGCATCACGTCACTACCTTTGGCCTGGGCTACCAGTACACTTGGCAAGAGACGATGAATGGATGCCACCATGGCGCGGTCCTTACTATCCATTGGAGCAGCCCATACCCCATATGGATAAGACTTTCCAGCAAGACGACGTCATATGGGGACCAGAGGAGGAGGAAGAATTAGCAGGCTTAAGGAACTTATTCTTGGAAGACGAGGATATGGATTATTGTGTCATCGTTGAGGAGGAGAAGGAAGGCCCTACCGTCCATGCTATGAGCAAGGGATCGTTCCTTAGAAACTGGACTGTCAGACCATTCAGGGCCCGACGAGTTCCGGGGTAGCAAGGCTGAACAACATTGTTTGTTTTTGCTTTTCAAGAAAACAATTTCCTTTTTGCACTTCAGTTTTAAATAAAATCTCCAGTGTTCCAAAAACGTTTGTTTAAATTATTGAAATTTGCTTTTTATTTTCAATGAATCAACATTTATTATTATCATTTTCTCTCATACTTTTACCTATACATCATTACTATTTCTTGTCTTGATGAACAAATGACTGTGACATGCAATGAGACAACGTAACGAAAGGATAATGATTCAGAAGAAGAAGATACCATACCCGAGGAAATCTTCAGAGAATCAACCGGGGCAACTCCCTACTTGCTGGTTTATGGTACATAAGTTGTTATTCCTACCGAAGTAGAGATTCCTTCCTTAAGAATCATACAAGAATATGAGCTCAGCGATGCAGAGTGGATAAGGAGCCGTAATGGGCAACTATCCCTCATAGACGAAAAAAGGATCAATGCAGTGTGTCACGGGCAACTATATCAGAGTAGAATGTCCAGAGCCTTTAACAAAAGAGTTAAGCCAAGACAGTTAACACCGGGGCAGCTGGTGTTGAAAAAGATCTTTTCGTATCAAGATAAAGCCAAAGGGAAATTCTCTCCTAATTGGAAAGGTCATTACATGGTTCACAGAGTGCTGAAAGGAGGAGCTCTCATACTTGCAGAAATGGACGGCAAAGTCTAGCCAAAACCGATCAACTCAGATGTAGTTAAACGATACTATGTGTAAATATTTATGCTTTCTCAAATGATGTAAATTGAACTACGCCCGACCTAATTCCCGTTTAAGAGGGGATACGTAGGCAGCCCTGTAGGTTCGGTCATAAACCAATAAAAATCTCATTTCCCCTACAATTGGAAACTGGGGCAGAATTTTGAGGAGGGCCCTCAAAATTCTGAAGCAAGTTCAGCCGATCGCAGCATGTACAACTTTCAGAGATGTCAATCCATCTAACTGGGGCAGAATTTTGAGGAAGTCCCTCAAAATTCCATAACAAAAGAGGTTGCAATGTCTCAGATCTTTCCATAGTCGTCAGTTCATCTAAAATTCTCAAAGTACATTTTTACTATGTCTTTACAAAACTCTGCATGCTTGCTTGTAAAATAGCTCTGTTTAGCAAACGTTGCCCCCGATAATTTGAACAGGATCTTCAGTGAAGCAAAGAAAGTCAAGCAAATCTGGCGGAAGCACGAAACAACCTCCCCCATCTACAAAACTCACGATTTTTATTTGGATGCATGGACAAAGGATAGACATGCCGCAAAGTCACAATCCTCACAAAAATCGCGTTATCAAAATCTGCTTCAAGCTAAGAAATTCTGCAACTATCTGCTATTCATTCTACTTTATGCATAAGGCTAACCGCATCCTTCCCTTGCATAAGGCTAATCTATTCCTTCATTTTCATGAGGCTAAGCTCTGTCTCCATCTGCATAAGGCTAATATATGCCTTCATTAGCATGGGACTAAGCCCTGTCCCGCATCTTGCATGAGATTAAGCTCTACCTCCGCATCCTGCATGAGGCTAAGCTCTGCCTCCATCTGCATAAGGCTAATATCTGCCTTCATTTTCATGGGACTAAGCCCTGCCCCGCATCTTGCATGAGGTTAATCTCTACCTCCGCATCTTGCATAAGGTTAAGCTCTATCTCCACATTTGCATAAGGCTAATCTCTGCGTTCATTTGCATGGGACTAAGCCCTGTCCCGCATCTTGCATGAGACTAAGATCTGTCTCCATACCTGCATGAGGCTAAGATCTGCCTCCACATTCGCATAAGGCTAATATTTTCCTTCACCTTCATGGGACTAAGCCATGTCCCGCATCTTGCATGAGGATAAGATCTTCCTCCATCTACATAAGGCTAATCTCTGCCTTCATCTGCATAATTCTAATCTCTGCCTTCACCTTGCATAAGGCTAATCTCGGCCTTCACCTTGCATAAGGCTAATCTCTGCCTTTATTTGCATGAGGCTAAACTCTGCCTCCATTTGCATAAGGCTAATCTCTGCCTTCATTTGCATAGGACGAAGCCCTGCCGCGCATCTTGCATGAGACTAAGCTCTGTCTCCCTCCTGTATGAGGCTAAGCTCTGCCTTCCCTTGCATAAGGATAATCTCTGCCTTCATCCTGCATCAGGTTAAGCTCTACCTCCCCCTTGCATAAGGCTAATCTCTTCCTTCGCCTTGCATAAGGCTAAATGCTTCCTTCACCTTGCATAAGGCTAATCTCTGCCTTTATCTGCCTAAGGCTAATCTCGTCCTTCATCTGCATGAGGCTAAGCTCTGCCTCCATTCGTATAAGGCTAATCTCTGCCTTCCTTGCATAAGGCTAATATCTTCCTTCATTTGCATGAGGCTCAGCTCTGCCTCCATCTACATTAGGCTAATCTCTGCCTTCATTTGCATGGGACTAAGCCCTGTCTCGCATCTTGCACGAGGTTAAGCCCTACCTCTGCATCCTGCATGAGGCTAAGCTCTACCTCCATCTGGATAAGGCTAATCTCTACCTTCATTTGCATAAGACTAAGCCATGTCTCCATACCTGCACGAGGCTAAGCTCTGCCTCCAACTTACATTCTTTCGCCGAGACTAAGCGCTATCTCTCCGGCATTATCTACACTGCTCTTCTTTCGGGCTAAGCTCTGCCCTCTATTTCACAAGACTAAGCCTTGTCTTGTTGACATCATATTATTGCATCTCATGGGATGAAATATCGCCAATCTGTCCAAAGGCGTTATAGTCTAAATGCATCATCCTCATAGCCGGAAGACACCATGTCAGGGCCTGAGGATCTCTCAAACTTGCATATCATTATTCAAAGGCGTCATGGTTTGGAGGAATCATCTTCATGGCCCGAGAACATCATTTCATGGCCCGAGAACATCATTTCATGGCCGACGAATCTCTCACCAAATAATTCATGGCCCAGGACATCATGGTCTAAGTACGTCATCCTTAACCGTCCGAAGACAGCTTTCATGGTCCGAAGGGGGAACCTGCATCATGTTTAAATTTTCGCACGAATATATGTTTGTAGTATCTTTACTTGCAGGTGGCTCGGTAATAAACCGCAATCCCGCTCTGATTCCTTCAGTTATCTCAAACCTGACCTCTCACCATAACCAATCCTTCGCCCATCCTGAAACATTGTGTCCGTTCTTGTGATGACTTCATCGATATATTTCGTCGATGAATCCAGAACTACACACGGCCTGATTCCTGTAAAACCAGGGATATGTAGGCAGCTCAAAAGCTAGAGTGCAGCCTAAATCTCTCAACCCATTTTGCTCGGTCAAAATTGGCCATCATATCTATACCCGACAACTCTTTCATCCTTTCCGGGTAAAGATGGGCAGCTGTTGATACCCAATTTTTACCAAAATAATTTTTTAATTGCATATATATCTTCAAAATCGTGCATTAGCATCAATTGGTATTTTTCCATAATTTTTCATATTTTATTAATTTGCCCAGTATTTTATTTCTAATAAATAATCATAAAATTGCATCACAAATGATTTCAAAAACATTTTTTGGTAATTTACTATTTATGGTCTTATTAAGTCCAATTATTCTATAAATGACCAGATTGGCACTTTTGGTTACAATTGCAATAACTTTGCAATTGTAGCCCATGCATACATTATTGCTTTATTTTATCAGAAATCGGTCCATTATATTTTTAAAATACTAAATAACTATTTAAAAAAATTTCTATGCATGAAAATCATTTTATAATTAGTTAATCATTTCACCTACTATCTTTATTCAATTGTTTTGGGTATTTAATAAACAGCCCTTTTTATTTTTAATTTTAGCTGGAATACCAGCCAAGACCCTTATAATTTTGGCCCAAAAACCTTAGGCCCAAAACATTACCTGCCCGACCCAATGCCTTAGCCAATCCTGGTCGTTGATCATTTTTTATCAACGGTCTAGGATTTCCTACCATAATTACACTAAATAACCCCCCCATCCAAACCCTATTCATTCTAAACCCTTCCCACGCCGTCACCCTTCCTTTCTCTCTCAAACGCTCTCTAGCGGAACCCTAATTCCCCCCACCGTCACATGCTCACACCTCCATTTTATGGTGTTTCATTGTCATCTCGGGTCTATGCTGGCCTCCTACTTGGTGTGGTTCATCAGTTTCCTAGATCCTTGAGAAGATCTCAAGGGACCTAGGCGGTCTGGTTTGCACCTTTGATTTCTTTGCCTGTTGAAGGCTGTTGCTCGACCATGAGTAAGAAACCTCTTTTATTTTGCTATGAATCCATGGTTTTCTAGGCCTGTGTTCTCGTCTCTGTTATGCTTTCTAAAAAAAACCTAATTTATTATCTCCGATCTTCTCAGATATGTATAGATTTGAGACGAATCGAGCAACTCTTACATGCTTTTCCTTGAAATTTTCTGCTATCCACTTCTTTTCCGACTTTTCCCTAAACTAGGGTTCATTACAAAAAATTTTCAAAGGTCTTTCTGATTTTCTAATGTTTAATCGACTAGCCTTTTAGTCTTCTTGACTGATTTATGCAAAAGCTACTTAACCCCTAGTCAATTTATGTGAAACTCTGATTTTCTAATTTCTTGCTTCCATTCTGAGTTTTTCAATGTTACCAGTCATATTGATTCACTCTGTATGTTTGAATTAAACAATTTTCCTTTGTCAAATTCATTGCTCTGTGATTTTTGCCGTAACTAATCTTTATTAGGGTTTTTGAATCAATTTCCCGGCTAATTTCATTGTGTTTATGAAGTCTTACTTAGTCTATTTTTATTTATGGGAATTGATATATTCTTTCCAGAATTGTTGCTAATCTGGTTGATTGATTTGCTCTGTTAAGAATCTGTATTCCTAAGTCTTTCCTGTTTCTATGATTACGACCTTAAATTAGTCGTTCTTGCCTTGTTTGACTGATGTGTATTTAATGATTCCTTTACACGATTATTTCCTTAATTAGACCCCTGATTATTTACTCCATTATTTGGTCTAATTTTAACCTCTTGCCTTAATTAATTCTTGTCATTACCATTGGCTAATTGCCCTTAATTAAGGGAAGACTGTGTTGAACCTCTTTTTGTGATTTATTCTGTGATCCCTAATTGCTGATTATTGATTTCCTTTACCTTATTTTACTCTTCCCTCGACTATTATATATACTCTCCTCTATTCTCACTACCACACACGGACACAAGTTCAAAAAAAAAGACACGAACACTAGTTCAAAGAGCTTTCTTAGACTTAAAAGCTCTCTCTGTTCTTCCTTATTACTTGTATCTTTCACTGCTCTAGCCGGCTGTAAGCCAAGGCTAGTTATTATACAACTTCTGCTCTATACTCTATGCTTTCTCTCCTTAACCGATATGTCCTTATTCAATTTCAAATTCCAAACTCTATGTGTTCTATTGCTGCTTTAGTTCATTGATTTCCAGTCTTATTCCTGCTTACTATATTGTTGTTCAATATGTAACTAGCATGTCTAAATTACATTGCTTGATTACTGTTTCACCTAACATGTCTGAATTTGGTTCTGTTAAACCTGTATTAGTATGTCTAATTCTGCCTACTACTTTATCCAGCATGCTTCAATATGCTTGTTAAGTATGTCAGCATGTTTGGATTAGGAATGCTTATGATTGTTTGCCTAATATGTTTACTTAGTTTCTGGTTTAACCTGCTTTGCTAAGGTGTCTAGTATCCCAAAGTAAATATGGCTCTATGCTTAACTGGTCCACTATGTTTTCCACATAGTTATTCTGTAATCTTTGCTCTATGTCTCTACCACTCACTGTGTGACTAACTTAGTAATTCTATAAAACTCTTGAAAATTTCTGTGCATCCTGTTGTTGATGTGCTCCATTATACACTAATGTGAATAATATGTGTCCCCAACCCCTTCATCCCTGTGTGAAATCTGTTTGTTGAGTGTTTCTAAATCTGGATCTTCTATGACCAATTGATTAATTGCTGGTTTCAAAAGTGTTTTAGTATTCTTCTCAAACTATTTTTCACTACTAAAACTAATTTCTATTTCAGAAAACCCTTTTCACTCCTAGAGTCATCTCTATACTGTTTTCTTATCAGAAACATTTCAAAACTATGTCAAGCACTCTCACTTTATTCTTAAGTCCATAGGTTCTGCCCCTCCAGTGTGTGTACTGCCTTGGGATCCTTTTGAGATTCCTTTGAAATCTGGCACATTGGAACGGACCATTCCACACTGCACATATTTAGTCCCTATTGTGAAAAGTCTGGGTGTGAGCACTGCCCGGGATCCTTAAGGTCCTTAGGGAACTCTGACACACCTGAACACAATCTTGGCTATGAAATCCTTGGGATTTGAGACTATCAAAGGCATGGCTTTATCAGGTGTGCTTTGGGCCTACTGTAGGCTCCTTTAATTAATTTTACTTTTTATTTGTGTAATTTATTCAATTTTAATCTGTAATAATCATTTGTAAACAGATATTGGGGTAACTAGTGAAAAGGGAGGGTAGCTATATAATCCTGTGGGTAAAGCTGGGTAGAAATCATGTTTCTACGCTTTACATTATGCAAATTTGTATTAGAAAACATGTTCTAGGATGGCTGTGTCTATTTGCATTCAAACCATGCCAAATCTGTGCACTAGATATCCTGTTTTAGGGCAGTCACATTTACTGATTTGCATATTAGAAACATGTGGTAAACCATCACTCTATTTCTGATTCTGTATAATTCATGATTATTTAGAAATCATGCCACTAGGCTATTAAACCTGCCTAATAAATAGTCATCTCTGTGTGCATTAGATATCCTATTCTTAGGACTCTGTTTGCGTCTATTTTGAATCATATCTATTTGGACTAGATAAATAATTGTCCATGAAAAGTTTTAAAACAACCTCACGTGTATGTATCATGTCTCTAAATACAAATTGGTATAAATCACTTGTTATAATCTGTATCACCTAGATCGGCATGCCTATAGGTTGAATAATTTTAGATTGTTAAACATCTCCTATAATTGAGATTGCATATAGTCCCACGCCAAGGCAAGCCTTAGGTGATTAAGGTCTTTATATAAAATTGGAAACTAAGTTTTTGATTGTGTTTAAACTGCTTAAGTCTCACAGGTTTTGAAATCAGTAGGCAAACTGATTAGGACCCTGCCATTGAGTTTGTAAAACAGTGTTGCATATTCTGTATATTAATGTTCACCTAGACATCCTGTCCTAGGACTCTTTCTCTAAAATTATCTGAATCTGTGTTTGAGGCGTGCTGCTTATTTGTCTATATATGTGGAGGCAAACATGGGCCCCTTAACTGCTTCCCCTATTTGATTGTCCTATGTGTTATTTGTTGTCGCGTAGATTTTTCCCTTTTGTATACCTTAGGGGTTGTCTAGATCTGCCCAGATTTAGAGGTCCTAAACTCCTCCAGGACCACAAGGAAGGGACGGGTAAAAGCACGCTTAGAGTTCGTTAATCAAATCGCTTATATAACCGCTAAGGGGTGGGATAATGGGTAGTAAAATTACATGATGACCTTTGCGCTAATGCAACGTGTAGCCCCTCGTTGAAGAGTGATTATCGGGCATTGCATGGATATGATCCTATAGGATAAACAACTTAGGACCCCTTTTACCCATTTACATATGTGTGCATAGACTACTAATTTCTGTTAAAACCTTTATTCATTTACATATGTGTGCTTAGACTGCTAATCTGTTAAAACCTTTATTCATTTACATATGTGTACTTAGACTGCTTATTTGCACTTGATTAATTCACAAAGTAAGTTTGGCCGGGACCCACAATTGTGGACTTCGAGGGGTTCCTAACACCTTCCCCTTGAAGAAACTTCAAGCCCTTACCCAATCTCTGGTTATACAATTAGTGTTATAAATGACCCGTAATAGGTGCCCAACGCACCTTAATTCGTTAGGTGGCGACTCTTCAAATTCCTAACATCCCTTTTCCCAAAAGGAAATGAATTGTCCCAATAATGTCAAAAACCCTGACCAATTCGAAAGGAGAGGGAAAAAAGGGGGGCGCGACAATTCCCTTAAAACAACCTTGAATTTTCTGAACTGTTTATACTTTCGAAACTTGAAGTTATCCTATATTCTGTCTTTGGCCGGCTGGAAGCCAAGGCCACTGGATTCTGAGCTACTGTCATACTTCTTCTGTGTATTTTGTTCTCTTAACTGGTTAGTTACCTAACTTCTGTATTTAATTCTTTCATACCCTTGGTTTGCGTATGTTGTTGGCACTAAATCCATGACCCCTGATATGAATAATAGCATGTATATGCCTTACCCTGAATCCTTGTAATGAATGCATATGTGACTCTTGCTATTAGTGATGATTTATCTTTTGTTATTATGTAAACATAGTCACTCAACCCTTATACCTCTCTGATGTTTGTAATGACTGTCTCATCATGCTTAGATTGCTACTTTAAAACGAGCCTTTGGTATAAACTGAGTCCCCTTTGTTAGACCAATGTAACAACACTAGCTACTACTTGACATGATTTGCCAAGTTGCATGCCTTAATATGATGCCCTCTCCTTTCTATGATGTTGTCCTGGTTCTCTTAGTATTAACATTGTGTTATGTACTTAGTCCGATTTAACATGTTCTAACTTATTTGTAAACATGTTCTTTAGCTCTCTTTGGCATATTGTTGTTGCCTGCACTGAGTATGAAACCTGTTATGAGCTTATTAAACAAGTTCTTGCTTGAGTTCTATGATGCACCTAAGTGTTTTGTTTGCTGACTCAACTTGGATATGTCTATCTACTCAATTCCCGTTTTCTCAATTTTGGTCTTTCTCTTCTGTCACTCAAACTCTTTGAATCCTGCTTTATAATCAATTCTGCCTAAATTCTATCCTTTAACCACCCTGGTGTAAGCACTGCCCTGGGTTCTTGAAGCCCTTGGGAACTCTGACACACTAGAGCCTTGATTCTATATGCTCAAATCTTGTCCTGTACTAACTGGGTGAATCACTTGGTTGATTGTGTCTATGAGCCTATAACAGTGGGACTATTTATGAAGTGTGAGAATGAAGGCTTGGCCTGGATAGGTGTATCATTGGTTCTGTTGTAGGCTCCCTATAGCTCTATTTGTTCTGTAATTTACTATATTCATTTTGGGTCTGTAATTAATTATGGTAATAAAATTCTAGGGTATTTAGTAAAATTGGGAAGGAGTTTCTTATTTTCATTTGCAAAGCTGGGTAGAAATCCTGCATATAGGTTCTCTATTGTGTTGTTGATCCTGCCTATAAGCTCTATATTATGCCAATTCTGCCTATAGGTTCTACATTGTGTTGTTGAAGTTACATGCTAGAAATCCTGCCTATAGGACCAATGCTTCTATATGTTAAAAATCATGCTTTTAGGTGTATTAATTTGTCCAGTAATTATGTGTTAGCAACCATGCCCATAGGATCAATACATGGCTTAATTATGCTCTGGTCCAAAGCATGCAAATTCCTGCTTGTATATTGTTCAGATTATAGAAATCATGTCTATAGGTTTTAAGATCAATTTAATTGGAGAAATCATGATTATAGGGTTTTAAATTAGTTTAATTGTCGAAATCATGCTTATAAGGTTTTTAATCAGTATAATTATCATCCCACTAATCTCTTTAAGAATATGCAATATTGTGTTTATTATCACCACTAGAAACCATGCTTATAGGACTTGATTAACTAATTCTGAATATGCTTCTGTGATTATAACTGTCAATCACCTGGACAACATGCCTATAGGATTAGACAAATAATTCTGGACATATTCTTGTGACTTGCTATTATTTACTATTGTATAAAATGCCTAGATACTACTACATGCTAAAATCAGTAGGCAAATATATGTAGGTTCTACTAATCGCACTAAGAAACTGATTCTATATACGACTGCCTGTTTGTTCGTTCAACATCACATAGATATCCTGCCTATAGGGTTCTGCGATTAATAAATCTACTAAAGTTAATCAGTTGCGTGCATTTGCTGTTTATATGTGGAGGCTAATTTGAGCCTATATTTGTCTCTATTTGAAAGTCCTAACTGTTTTGTATGTCGCTTAGTATTTTAATTTTGAGCAACTTAGGTCAAGTCTAGAACCATCCAAAATAGAGGTCCCAATGCCTCCAGGACCATAGGCAAGGGACATGTAGTACACGCATAGGACACGAGTTAGAATTGATTAGAGTGCTTTAGGTAAAAACTCAAAGCTAGTAATCGGGTAGCAGGAGATAATAGTCTGTGCCTGCTGAATATTATGAGTAACACCCCCGTCTTGGGGGAGTTACGAAGTATTATTTATGTTGCACGGGGTGATTCTATAGGCTAAAACACTTAGGACCCCAATCCCTATTAAACCATTCCTTGCTTTTCTTGTTTAGACTAATTCACATAAGTTAAGTTTGGCCGGGACCCACCGTTATGGACCTCGAGGGGTGCCTAACAGCTTCCCCTCAAGGTAATTTGAGCCCTTACCCGATCTCTGGTGATGCAAACTGGTATAACCCGAGTTATTTGCTATAGGTGCCCTAACGCACCTTAATCCGTTATGTGGCGACTCTCCAACAACCAATTCTTTTTCCCTTATCTCAAAAGGAGTTATCAAATGGCGAAACTCGATTTCGCGAGAAAAAGGGTGCGCGACAGCATGGTGACTTTGCTGGGGATATCCTTAGGCTCTTACTATACCAAACTTGATTTGTGAATTAGTCTTTTTCAATAAATATGTCTATATTATTTTTGCTAATACTTGCACATCCCTTTCCCATTCCCACTTTACATGGACTTATTTGCCGTCATTCATTTAGTTTGACTGCAACATTATACTTACTAAATTTCCTATTCCTATTTTTATCGCTTTTTCATTATAGAAACTAATTCCTCTCTTTGTTTTCTTTCCTTCCTGCCTTTACAATTATTAAATACCACATTTTATCGTTTTCATCATGCAAATACTTGACAACGTGTTATTTTTCTTTTGCATAAATACATGCTCGACACCATATTGCACTCGTGCGTAATTAATACCATAGCGGCACTTGATGAGTGTCCGCGATCTTCCTATATTACCCTTTTTGAATTTGTAAAGGCTTATTTACGGTAAAACTAGTCGATCATTGGTGCAGTCGACGGTTCTGTGCCTTTCCCCCTCAAGTTATCCGCTTGGGGTACTAGTATAGACTTCTATAGAAATCTTACTCTGATAATAATTGTACATGCATCATAATCAAACCTAGCATGGGTTAATATGTTGACCACATAATAACCCTCTAAGAAATACCCTGTCCAAAATCCCACCGGGATTTCCATAATCCCAACGGACGCAACCACGATATGTGCAATATTTGGAAAGACAAATGCCGATATGCTAATCGTTAATGTGCAAATAGTCGAATCCGAAGGGGGAAAGGGTCTAAGTTTGTTTATTTTGCAGAAAATGAGGCATGAAGTCCCCAGGTTTGGTATGGTTCGAAATATACCATCGTTATTGCTGGATTGGTGGGAAAACCTTTCGCCAAACGACAAAAATCACGTGAAAAGGATTCTCGGAAACTTACCCTCCTTATTAGACATCCAACCCAATAACATGTTGATCAAGGCTGCTACCATGTTATGGGACTAAGAAAGGGCTGTATTCCATTTTGGCAATATAGAAATGACTCCTCTCTTGGAGGAAATAGGAGATTCGTTGGATTACCCTGGGATAGTCCCGGTTTGTTAGTTCCAGAAAATTACACTCCCAGGGGTTTCTGAAAATGATGGGTCTGAGAATGAATGATGACTTGGCATGCTTGAAGAAGTCCTACATATCCTTTGACTTAATCTATGAACGATATGGACACAATAAACCTTATCGCATTTTTCATGACGAATTCTCCATCACTTTCCTGGGTTGGACTCATCGTAGGGTTTTCGTATTCATCGTCTGTTTTCTGGGTATAATAGTGTTTCCAAGCCAAGGGGACAGGATTCACACCTGGTTGGCCATGGTAACCAAATATTTAATGGAAGGGATCGAGGGACAAACATATACTATCGTTCCAATGATTGTTACAGAAATGTACCGAGCTCTAGATCGTTGCAAGAAGGGGTTCAAACATTTTTTAGGGTTGTAACTTGCTGCTGCAGATTTGGTTGTTAGAACATCTTCAGAGAGACCAATATCGCTAAGAATTCCCACGAAGACCATGGAATGATCACATAGCTTTCCACCATCCGAAAAGAATGACCTTCATCCCAGACAGGTTTGCACAACCAGAGAATGTTATAGAATGGGTACAATTTTTCAACAATCTGACCGATGACAAGGTTCATTGGATGTTCGAGTGGTTCCCTACTAGCGAATTCATCATCAGATCCAGGAATGTTCCGCATTTGGTATTGATTTGGTTAAGGGGCATATATCCCTATGTTCCTATCATGGTCATGAGACAAGCTGGTAGAAAACAAGTCATACCGCGAGTCACCAAAATGGGTCATTACAAATCAGATTTTCAAGATGATGCCATTCCATACAGATGTGAGGCCCAACACATGTGGCATTTGAAGATTATTTTGGAAAAGGATACAATCGAGCCAGATCGATACCATGCAGGTCATGTGTACTTCTACCCATCATGGTTGGATGATAGCATAGCAGGAATAGTCGAGACAGGGGTCGGTCAAGGAAACAGGGTCATAGATGAAGCTGCTGAAACACAGGTGAAGTATAAGAGGCTACACAAAAGAGTCCGAGGCCAGTCATTTGGAATAATGCAAGATTGACATGGAGTCAATTTACGAGTGGAGGGAAATGGCTACAAAGTCAACAGAAAGGCTGGAATATCTGGAGCAGGGTCTAACGAAATTAGAGGGGAAGATGAGGAAAAGAGTCATAGACTGTCAGGATGCAGAGGGAAACGAAGGAGGACACTTAGCAAGGGCGTATCTACTGCTGGACATGCACGACCTGGGGAATCTTATTGACGGAGCCAAGAAGGCCAAGCTTGGAGAAGGTCCCTCTAGGACCAAGTAGATTAGAATTATTTGTTTTTTAGAGTCGTTTAGAATTCGAATGTAATAAGGCAAGTGCCATTAGTGACTCATTTACTTATTTTCGTTTTAGGTTCCTCTTATTTACTACATTAATGAAATGAGGCAGTTATCAGTATTAAATTTCTCCAAATCTACAAGTCGCTAGGCCTACCTTGGGCATAACGAGTAGGACACGCATTTATATTTCCGCAATACGTGTTTAAATACTGAAAATACCCTTTCAAAACTCCTTACTGACTTGTTTACCTTTTGTTTTCTTTTTCTTTATTTTGATTATTCATATCCCCTAAGGTTAGTTCGCACATACTGGAATCATTAGCATATCACACCAGATTCAGAGTCGTTCCACCTCCTCCTCCTCCAAGCAATCCGAGAAGTAAGGGAAAAGCTAAAATGGATGATATGAGTGGTATCAGGAAAGACAATGTTGCACATGTGGAAAATGTTGAAACTTCAGATGATCGGAGTACTCCAGCACAGAATGATTTGGTCTTACGGTTGGAGCAGAAGATACTAGAATTGCAAAGGGAGCTTGAGCAGGTCCGCAACTTGACAAACCTCTCCCTTACCCTAAACGTCCGAGACATCAACCAACAAAACACTCAAAACCCAGTACCTCCTCAAAACACACCAAACCAACGTCCGCAAAATCCTCGCGCTCCCTACCAATACGCAACACCTCCCCAAAATACCAACCCCTCCTCAACACCAATATCTTCCAACTCAATACCCGCAAAACACTACTTACCATACTCCTCAACATACCCCACAACCTATCCCTGATCCGAAAAATTCAACTAATGATCACCACTACACTCAAACCCCCAGCATCCACCAAAACAATCCCATAAATGTATAAACCTTACCCAAATCCACTCAACCAACCTCATACACACCAGAATCTGCCAACAAGAACATCAAGAATATACTAAGAAAAATGGTAGAGAATCACAATCAATGGCACGAGAAGTTACCATTTTCCTTATTAGGATATTGTACCACAGTCCGCACATCAACCGGGGCAACTCCTTATTTGCTGGTCTCCGGTATCGAAGTCGTCATCCCCGCCGAGATAGAAATTCCTTGTTTAAGGATCATACAAGAAGCCAAAATTAGTGATGCAGAATGGATAAGGAGTCTCCATGAGAAATTAGCCCACATAGATGGAAAAAGGATGAATACGGTGTGTCATGGTCAGCTTTCTCAGAATAGAATGACCAGAGCTTTCAACAAAAGGGTCAAACCAAGATAGCTCACACCGGGCCATCTGGTGTTGAAACGGATCTTTCCACATCAAGATGAAGCCAAAGGAAAATTTTCACCCAACTGGTAAGGTCCTTACATGGTTCACAGGGTACTGATAGGAGGAGCACTCATACTCGCAGAAATGGATGGAGAAATCTGTCCAAAGCCCATCAACTCAGATGCAGTCAAAAGATACTGTGTGTAAATTATTTGCATTTCTTCATGTGATGTAATTGAACTACGCTTGACCTAATTCCCGTTTAAGAGGGGATACGTAGGCAGCCCTGTCGGTTCGGTCACAATTCAATAAAATTTCCATTTTCCCCCATAACCAGACCCTCAAAATTCTGAAGCAAGTTCACCCAACGAAATTTCATGCAGAGCAGCCAGAAGATCATTCAGAAACTGGGGAAGAATTTAGAGGAGGACCCTCAAAATTCTATGGCAAGGAGGTCGCAATGTCTCTGATAACGTCACAGTCACTTGTTCATCTAATTGATTTCTTAATCTTCATACTACCATGTTTTGAAAACAATACATGCATACTTTTGAAAAACTTTATTTTTTAGCCAAGTGCTACCCATGGTAACTCGAATAGAACCCTCGGGCAAAGTGGAGCAAAGCAAGCAGACAAAGGCACGAACTAACTTCCCTGCAAAACTCATAACTTTTCTTTGGATGCAGGAATAGGTCATAACCACAAGTATCGTCATAAGGAAAGAACCGCCGGGCATAAACATATTTTCAGCTAAGAATACGTCACTCTTACTCTTACATTTGAATGAGACTAAGCCCTGCCTCAATTCTTGTATGAGGCTAACCCCTGCCTCTCTATTTTCATAAGGCTAAGCACTGCCTTTTCCTTGCATGAGACTAAGCACTGTCTCGATCCTTGCATAAGACTAAGCCCTGTCTCAATTCTTGCATGAGGTTAAGCCTTACCTCTCTATTTGCATAAGGCTAAGCATTGCCTTCTCCCTGCATGAGACTAAGCACTGTCTTGATCATTCATGAGGCTAAGCCCTACCTCCCTATCTGCATAAGGCTAAGCACTGCCTTCACGAGGCTAAGTCTTGCCTCCCTATCTGCATAAGGCTAAGCACTGCCTTCACAAGGCTAAGCCCTGCCTCTCTATTCTCATAAGGCTAAGCACTTCCTTCATGAGACTAAGCACTGTCTCGATCCTTGCATGAGGCTAAGCCCTGCCTCCCTATCTGCATGAGGCTAAGCACTGCCTTCTCCTTACATGGGACTAACCACTGTCCCAAGCCTTGCATGAGATTGAGCATTGTTTCCCTTTACACAAATGTTGCTCTGTTTCAAACCTTGCATTATTCTTTCGGGACTAAGCTCTGCTCCCAACTCTACGCAAGACTAAGCTCTGTCTTGTCATTATCTATGGCATCATGTATCTACATCTCATGGGCTGATATATAGCCAATTTTTCCAAAGGCGTCATAGTCTGAAGGCATCATCCTCATAGCCGGAAGACACCAAGCCATGGCCTCAGGATCTCTCAATCTTGCACATTATTACTCAAAGGCATCATGGTTCGGAGTCACCATCTTCATAGCCCGAGAACATCATTTCATGGCCTGCGAATTCCTTACCGCACAATTCATGGCCCGGTACATCATGGTCTAAGGACGTCATCCTCACCGTCCAAAGACAATCTTCATGGTTCAAAGGGAATTTGCAGCATGTTTAAATTTACGAAAATATATATATGCACATATTGTCTTTTGAGTTTGCAGGGGATCCGGAAGCAACTGTTATCCTAACGGGAGCAATCTATGCTCCAGTTCTCACCCAATGCCCATATCCTCCAATTATTTCAAACGTAACCGATCATCATCCATTACCCAGTCTTACTTACCCATAACCATTTTCAAATCCCGATTGATCCCACTCGGAATATTTTGTCCAATCTTACAATAACTCCACCGGTTCATTTCACCGTTAAATCCAGAACTACACACAGCCTGATTCCTATAAGACCAGGGATATGTAGGCAGCTCAGACGCCAGAGTGCGGCCTATATCTTTCAAATCACCCCATTCGGTCAAAATCGGTCATCATTTCTTT
>ML431471.1:6280-19701 GCA_005239525.1 Nicotiana knightiana
GGGGGGTTGTATGACTGACTAGTAAGTCTGACTTAGATTTTGCATCCCTTATTAACAACACCAAACAAAAGCCAAGACAGTTGAAGAAAGAGCATATTATTTTTTTATTTTTTTGCATTGGGATATGAAATTAAACACTCAAACAATTAATTACTGATACGACTACCACTTAATAGTACTATAACAATGATAATATTATTAAAAATGACGTTTTATTATTTCTCTGATGTTTAATTAAAGAAGTACGTTAGAGCAGGTGACACTTGGAATTTTAGACAAATCGGGTAAAAATGTTAATAAGAATACAAAAGAATAGTTGCTGTGAACTTACAATGTTGACAAATAGCTTTTACACTGAGTTTCTTTCGTTTCTTCTATTTTGAGATGTTCTGCTTCTTATTAACAACTGGGAAACTAGCATTTATTCTACATTAACGGAAAAAAATTCAAATATTTGACAGGATAATAATAAACAGTATGTAGTAGATGATTCTTTAAGTTATGAATTATGCACTACTAGTTGGAATATCGATATGAGTCTACAAATATGTGAGATAAAAAAAGGCCTCGTACAGTTAATATTATTTGTGTAAGCACGGAATCAAACTTCTCACTCCAACATGATCTTGTAAGTCTTATCTATAGCTTCCATGTTTCAAGTATATTCTATTTTCTTTTGGTTTTATATGAGAAATGAGAAACTTACGACAAAATTTCTTTTTTAATATCATATAGATGATTTAAAGATCTCAAAAAGCTTGACAAAGATTGCAATGTTCTTAAACTAGTTCCTGCTTTAAGATATATCCCTATGCTTCAATTTGTTCTTACTTTTTCGGAGTACGAAATTCAAGTTAGCTAATTTTTTTATTTGAATTCGGACATAAAAAAAAAAAGCAGTATGTTGCACTAAGTTCCCGCTATGCGCAGGATGGGGAAGGGCCAAATCACAAGGGTCTATTATACGTAGTCTTACCCAACAGTACTGCAAGAGTTTGTTTTCACAGTTCAAACACGTGACCTCGATCACATGGCAGCAATTTTACCAGTTACGTCAAGTCTCCCCTTTTATTTTTTAAAATAAATTCGGACATAAAGTTTTTAAAATAATATTTACATATTTAAAAATTACATAAAAAGTATAACAATTTAAATTATTTTAAAATTGTTTGCAAATTAAAAAAAAAATTGATCAAAAAAAATTTCGTTTGACTCCGTAATTAATAAATATGTTCAATTGTTCATTCTTTAAGACTCAAAATTTTGGAAACCTGGGACAAAACTATAGTAACAAAGTCTTGGTCAAAGACAATAACTTTAGTAACAGCTCTTCTTGTACTTTAGCTTCTCTTCATTTATTGGTCTGTATGCAAATTTAATATCTTCGTCTTGATTCATGCCACTAAAAAACTAAGGTACTCTTAATAAATTGTAACTCTATAAGGAAGCTGGAAGTTCCTTGGACACCTCCAAAAAGGAAAAATAATACGACAAGCCTAAAGACCAGCAAAAGATTAAAATTTCGGATTGAAGGACAAATTATTTCTGTAAAGCCTTATAAAATTTAGATCTCCAACAAAATTATATGAAACAATTTATTTGGTAATTAAATCTCATGCATGTCTCTCCAAACTGGCTTTTAGTTAGTACTCTTTCCGGTCCATAATAAGTGGTTTTTTGGTCTTTAACACACCCTTATGAAAATACTAACTCCTAGATATTTTGACCAAATTATCCTTAATTAAATTTACATATTGTTAACTTGATACATTGGGATATGTAAATAAGACAAATTCTGAAAAAATAAAGTTAATTCTTTTCGATTATATAAAAGAATATTTATTTTGAACCAAAATAATAAATCAAATAAATCATTATTATAGACCGAAGAGAAGAGAGTATATTAGTGTGTACTTAATGAATAAAAAAGATCTAGCATTCCTTCTTACTTGTGGTCTACTACCCCTCAAGTAAGAGATGGTGGCATAAATTAGAGGGTGAAAAACCCTACGTTGGAAAGTCATCAGGTTATGCTGGCATTAACTAGGGAGTGTAGACCCTAACTTTTCGTAGTTTGTCTTTTCCCTATTTATTGTTATCGCTTTTGTGTTAAAACTCAGAAAAGCAGATGAACTGTTAGAAGAAACAGAAAATATATATAAACGATAAATAATATTCCGAGTCCACAATTTCCTTGCGTGTCCTTAAGGAATTTTAACCCCCTCACAAGTTGCCAAGGTAATGGATTAAATCCTCCCAGGATGAAACGGAATAACCTTCCTGCAACAGTGGCAATACCAACTGCAGGATACCAACAAACTCAAAGAACGGAGCAAGATCACACTTACGAATTTGAGAGAGAGAGAGACTGGAAAGTAGAATGCAGTATTCAGAATGGAATTCGTGATTTTCAGTGTCTGAAAAATTAAGCCATGCCTCAGAATTTATAGGCAACTATTGGAAGAGGTGTGATGGATGAAATTTAATTTAATTATTAAATAATTAATTAAATAAACTTTGTCCAAAAATAATCTTATCCGAAGCCGAAAATCATTTGACGAAGCTGAAGCCGAGCCGAGCGAGCGACGACGGCGCGAGGATACATCCTCTTCAACTCCTTTTAAGAGCTCTAAGAAGTGATCCTATATTTATACACACAAGTGTAGTTGTCTTTCACCAATGTGGTACAAAGTTTATGACAAAAGCTCACTTGATTCAAATTTTCATTTCCCTCCATTTTATTTCCCACCATTTCTCAATTCACACTCTTAGACTTTTAAGCCAAATGCTTAAAGTCTTTAAGCCCAATGCTTAAAGTCCAACATTTATGGCTATACAACTTAATTAGTTTTCAAACACTATGCACGGTTGAGGTATTAAACGAAAAATTAAAAAAAAAAAAGTTAAAGTTGTATGTATAGATGATATAAAAAATATTTACACATTTAAGTTACATGTAAAATATCTATAATAAATAGTAAGTAGTACAACTGATAACTTGACAAATATAGTAATAGTAATTAATATGCTACAAAGGTTAACTTGCACGTTAATACAATTTTTTACACTTTTCAAAAATAAAACTTAAATACCCAAGGAAATTAATAAGAAGGCTAATGAACCACAGATAAAGGAAGATCAAATTCCCTATAAAAAAGAGATAAAATCACAATATCTTGTCTCTTCATATTTGTGTGTGTGTGTTGTCTGGTTGTCTGTTGAACTGCAGTCTGCTGATTGTCCTTCCTTCCTCGGCCAATTGACAAGAAAGCACTGAAATGATAGATATAACCATCAAAACATGACTTCCACTTCTACTTTTCTCTCTGCAATTTTTATTTGTTTTTAATAAAATAATGGAAAAAAGGCTGCAACTTTGCTATATAAACACTTGTTTCCCTTTCACAAAACAAACCAAGAATCCGAAAGACAAACAAAGAATCCAAAAAGAGACTACTCTTCTAGTTTTGTTTAGTTTTCTGCCAAGATCTCATATCTCTTCCCTCATTTTCTTCCTCTTTAGTGAAACTCTATCTCCTTATTATAACATCCACTGAATTTGAGAAGTAAAACAAACCCCTAGTTCTTGATTGTTAGCTAAAAACTAATACCTTAACTTTCCCTTTACACTATACTCTCTTTAGCTTCAAACTTGAAGGCATAATTCAGAATCTCTTTTAGTACATTAGCTTAAATTATAGTCTACTATTTTTTTCCTACACAAAAAGAAGAAGAAAAAATGGAAGCTCTTCATGTCCCTATTAGCTTTCACTTTCCCTATGCTTTTCCTATCCCAACACCAACAACAAATTTTCTTGGAACTACACCAAATCCATCAATTAATGGTAACCCTTGGATGGAGACAAGAATTTGGAGCAGACTTCCACATAGGCTAATTGATAGGATCATTGCTTTCCTTCCACCACCTGCTTTCTTTAGAGCTAGAGCTGTTTGTAAAAGATTTTATGCCCTTCTCTATTCTAGCACTTTTCTTGAATTGTACCTCCAAGTTTCTCCTCAGCGCCATTGGTTCATTTTCTTCAGGCAAAAAATACCAAGAAACAATATTTACAAGAACAGTAGTAATGCTTCTGGTATCTCTGATAATAGAGTTGAAGGTTACCTCTTTGATCCTGATAATCTTTCTTGGTTTAGGCTTTCTTTTGCTTTAATCCCACAAGGTTTTTCTCCTGTTTCCTCTTCTGGTGGATTAATTTGTTTTGTTTCTGATGAAGCTGGATCTAAAAATATCCTTTTGTGTAATCCTCTTGTGGGATCTATGATTCCTTTGCCACCAACTTTAAGGCCTAGGTTATTCCCTTCTATTGGTTTAACTATAACAAACTCATCAATTGATTTAGCTGTGGCTGGAGATGATTTAATATCTCCTTATGCTATTAAGAATTTAACCACTGAATCATTTCACATTGATGGGAATGGATTCTACTCAATATGGGGCACAACTTCTTCACTTCCAAGATTATGTAGCTTTGAATCAGGGAAAATGGTGCATGTTGAGGGCATATTTTATTGCATGAATTTCAGCCCTTTTACTGTACTTTCCTATGACATTGCTGCAAACAATTGGTGTAAAATTCAAGCACCCATGCGACGATTTCTACGTTCTCCTTGCTTAGTAGAGGGAAATGGGAGGCTTGTTTTAGTTGCAGCAGTTGAGAAAAGCAAACTGAATGTGCCAAGGAGTTTAAGGCTATGGGCATTGCAAGATTGTGGGACAATGTGGGTTGAAATAGAGAGAATGCCACAACAACTCTATGTTCAATTTGCAGAAGTTGAAAATGGTCAAGGGTTTAACTGTGTTGGTCATGGACAATTTGTGGTCATAATTATAAAGAATTCAGATAAGGCATTGCTGTTTGATTTTTGCAAGAAGAGGTGGCTATGGATTCCTCCTTGTCCATTTGTGGGAAATAATAGTTTGGATTATGGTGTTACTAATAATTATGGTTCAGTATTTGGAGGGGAATTGCATGGATTTGGTTATGATCCTAGACTTGCTGCACCTATTAGTGCACTTCTTGATCAGTTGACATTGCCCTTTCAGTCTTTCAACTGATTCTTAAACTGTTTCAAGTGGAGTAGCAGTATTAATAGTAGTAACTTGTTTGGTTATTATTATATTTTGTGTTCTAATTTTAGTAACTACTCCTTCTCTTATATACAATTAAGAAGTTTGTACTCTTAATTACTCTTGGTTTATTATGAGTTTTTGTGAAGTCGACCTTTTTTTTTTGTGTGTGTGTGTGGTGGTTGTTATGAATCCAAGAGTTTTCTTGCATGATTTCAAATTATCTTCTAAATTATAGTTGTAATAATTTTCCATTTAAGCTAACAGGACAGTAGATTTTGATTTTTAATTACAACTTATCAAAAGATAATTTGTTCCTTTCTCTAGTAAAAGAGAGTTTACTTAGCTATAAGAGTTCGGCAACACTAACAAACTCATCTACTCACTTAGGTATTTCTTTTTCCTTGAACCCTTTTCTTCATAATTCCTTTTTATAGTAAATACAAACTACTTAATAATGAGATAATTAAATCAACTATGTATAGGAGATTAACTAGCTGCCAGTGGCGAGCCACATGGTTATAAGGGTTTCGACGAAAAATTACATTGTGTATATAGGTAAAATATCATGTTTTAGAGGTGTATATAAAACATATATTGTACACCCTTTGTCGTAAATTTTTTTTACTTTTTTTAAATTTGAACACGTATAGCTACATTAGGACGACTTCGACAAGGATCTCTCATCATTTTTCCATTTACAGTGATTTTATTTAATCATTTTTGAAATAACTTTAAAAGTGCACTCGCAATTTTTCATGTATGTAATAGTGGTAAATAGTATATATATATATATATAAGAACAATAATAAGGTTTAGAAATCTCATACCACGTAGAAGAATCTTCTGCAGAGACGTATTTTTTGTTTTTTTTGCCCACACTAACCTCTTCGCTACAAGATAAATAATTTCAATCTTATAACTGAAACAAATTAATTAAATGAAAATAAGCTTCTGATTGATTAATTAGTTCTTCATATAAATGATATCATAAGTTCTGAGGACTGCTAATTACTATGATTGGTTGCTAAATGTAAAAGACGAAATTCATGCTTGTTTAATGAATATAATAAAATAATAATGCCTACTTGATTCTCTAAAGTAACAAATATTTTGTGGACCCATTTATTTTATTAAGTGACAGATAAGAAGGACCGGAGGGTGAATTTATTAGCTCAAACAGATAAAATTATTTTCAAATGAAACAATAAAAAGAAGAAAAATAATATTCTCAGAGAAAGAGAGAGAATTTATATTGAATTTTGGGATAGAATTACAATGGGTAAGACCCCTCTATTTATAAGAAAATAACTTAGCCATAAAGTAACAAACTCTTTAAAAAATAGACATTTACTCTAAGTAAAATTATATTCATAACACTCCCTCTTGAATTTCTACTTCAATAAGTAATGTGTCTCGTTAAAACCTTAACTAAAATAAAATTCAGTGGAAAAAAGTTCTTGTGAAGGAAAAGGAGTACACATATTTAGAAATACGCCTTTTAGTTGCCTCGTTAAAAACCTTGCAAGGAAAACTCAGTGGAACAAAATCTTATAAGGGAAAAAGAGTACAACGCATATTAACTCCCCCTGATAAGTGCATCAATTCACATCTTTGAGTCTTCGCATCCCAATCTGGTACATCAGCTTCTTAAAGGTTGACGTTGGTAGAGACTTGGTAAACAAATCAGTCATATTATCACTTGAACGAATGTGTTGCATATTGATATCATCATTCTTTTGACGCTCATGTGTGAAAAATAACTTCGGTGAAATGTGCTTTGTCCTTTCTCCTTTTATGAATCCTCCCTTCAATTGGGATATGTATGTTGCATTATCTTCATACAAAATCGTGGGTGGTTTGTCACACTTCAAACCACATTTGTCTCGAATAAGATGTATTATAGACCTCAACCACGCACATTCTCGACTTGCTTCATGAATAATAATTATCTCAGCATGATTAGATGAAGTATCCATGATTGATTGCTTAGTCGATCGCCAAGATATGGCAGTGCCTCCACAAGTAAACACATAGCCTGTTTAAGATCGAGTCTTGTGTGGATCGGATAAATACCCAGCATCGGCATAACCAACAAGATCGGGACTGCAATTATTGCCATAAAATAAGCCTATATCGGTAATCCCTTTTAGATATCGCTATATGTGTTTGATTCCATTCCAATGTCTCCTTGTAGGAGCATAGCTATATCTTGCTAAAACATTAACTGAAACAGTTATGTCAGGTCTTGTAGTATTAGCAAGATACATTAGTGCACCAATTGCACTAAGATATGGTACTTCAGGACCAAGTAGCTTTTCATTCTTTTCTTGAGGTCGGAACGTATCTTTATTCACATCAAGTGATCGAACAACCATCGAAGTACTTAATGGATGTGCTCAATCCATGTAAAACCGTTTCAATACCTTTTCTGTGTAGTCAGATTGATGAACAAAAATCTCGTTTGTCAAATGTTCAATTTGCAAACCGATACATAATTTTATCTTTCCGAGATCATCCTTCTCTAAATAATCAATTGCCTTTTGGAGTTCAGTAGGTGTTCCAATAAGGTTTATGTCATTGACATATACGGCAAATACAACAAATTCCGATGTTGTTTTCTTTATAAAAACACATGGACAAATGGCATCATTTATATAACATTCCCTTATAAATATCCACTAAGACGATTATACCGCATTCACCCTGATTGCTTTAGATCATACAAAGATCTTTGCAATTTGATTGAAAATATTTCCCGGCACTTTAAATTATGTGCGTTAGGCATTTTAAATCCATCAAAAAAATTCATTTATATCTCATTATCAAGTGAGCCATAAAAGTAGGCTGTAACCACATCTATTAAATGCATGTCAGACTTTTCATGGACGGCAAAACTAATGAGATAACGGAATGTTATAGCATCCATAACGGGTGAATATGTCTCTTCATAATTGACACCAGGTCTTTGTGAAATCCTTGTGCCACAAGGCGTGCCTTATATCTTTGTACCTCATTTTTCTCGTTCCTCTTGCTTACAAAGACTCATTTATAGCCAACAGGCTTAACATCATTAGGTGTTTGGACTACAGGCCCAAAAATATCATGTTTCGCAAATGAATTCAACTCTGATTGGATTGCTTCTTTCTATTTTGGCCAATCACGTCTTTGTCGACATTCTCCAACATATTGAAGTTCAAGATCCTCACGATCTTGCATAATGCTAGATGCAACATTATATGCAAAGACATAATCCACCACTACATCCACTCGATTCAGATTTGTCTCAATATCGATTGGGTTTATTGATAGTTCCTTTTTTTTAGTCTAAGGTTCATTGATTTTCTCATGAATCTCAGGATTGGTTAAATCGTGAATTTCTTCATGAGGCTCTTTTGTAGTGTCATCTTGAGCGTTTGTTTTTCTTTTTCTAGGATTTCAATCCTTAGAACCCAATGGTCTGCCACGCTTTAGGCGTGTTTTAAACTCATTAACTATGACACTAAATGATTGTCCAACAGGGACATCAATATGGATTGGAACATTCTCTGCAGGGATATGTGATTTTGTTATTCTTTTCAGATTCGTAAATGCGTCTGGCATTTGGTTTGTTATTTTCTGCAAGTGAATGATCTTTTGCACCTCTTTTTCACAAATAGAGGCACGTGGATCAAGATGAGACAATGATGGATTTTTTCACAAAATTTTCCGTTTGGTTTCACCAATTTCTCTCCTTAATTTTGGAAAATCCCTCTTTAACGTTTCAAGGTAGCGAATAATGGAGGGTGATTCAAACCCAACATATATTCCTAACCTTCTTTGGGGACCCATTTCGGTGCAATATGGCGGTGCTACAGGCACATATATTGCGCATCCAAAAATTCTTAAATGGGATATATTAGGTTCATGACCCAAAACTAATTGGAACGGGGAATATTTATGATAATTTGTCAGTCCAAGACGAACTAGCACTGCTGCATGCAAAATGGCGTGACCCCAAACAGAAGTGGGCAACCTCATTTTCATGAGTAAAGGTCTTGCTATCAATTGTAGACATTTAATTAAAGACTCTGCAATGCCATTTTAAGTGTGAACATGAGCTACAAGATGTTCCACGTTTATCTCAATTGATAGGCAATATCATTAAATGCTTAGGATGAAAACTCAATAGCATTATCAAGTCTAATAGACTTAATTGGATTATCGGGAAACTGTGCTCGTAGTTAGATTATTTGTGTCATAAATTTTGCAAACGCGAGGTTGCAAGATGATAATAGGCACACATGAGACCATCTATAATATGCATCTATTAAGACCATAAAATATCTAAACAACCCACTAGGTGGGTGAATAGGTCCACAAATGTCCCCTTGTATACGTTCCAAAAACGCAGGGGACTCAAACCCAACCTTTATTGGTGATGGTCTAATAATTAGCTTGTGTTAATAACAAGAAGTGTAAGAAAATTCATTATTTAAAGAATCTTTAAATTCTTTAATGGATACCCATTTCAGTTTTCTATTATTGGTCTCATCATAATTGATTCAGGATGTCCCAATCGATCATGTCAAAGTACAAAAGTATTGGAATCAGTAACCTTTTGATTTACGATAGAATGTACCTCAATTGCACTAATTCTTGTCCAATACAGGCCATAAGATAAAGATGAGAACTTCTCAATAACCCTCTTCTGGCTAGAGACATTTTTGGTAACGATGAGATATTCAAGATTATTATCATCTATTGTCTCCATATGATATCTATTTCGGTGGATATCTTTAAAACTCAACAAGTTCTTTTTGGACTAGGAGGAGAATATTGCATTGTCTATGATAATTATTGTTCCTCTAGGCAGAGTTATAGTAGCTTTTTCACAGCCTTCAATTAAATTATTACTACCAGAAATTGTTGTAACATCTGCCTTACACATATTTAAATGAGAGAAATATTTCTTCTCTTTGAATATTGTATGCGTCATACATGAATCAACTAAACAAATATTTTTACAATTGAACTTTGATCCAAGTTTGTTTTGGGGATATCCATGTTTGCTTAATCTTCTCAAAGAGCTTCTTGTGACAATAGAGTCTCGTGTTGATAACGTGAAATAAAACAATAAAAGAAGAAGAACAATATTGCAGAGAAAGAGAGGGAATTCTTATTGAATTTTGGGATGAATAACAATAGGGTGAGACCCTTCTATTTATAGGGGAAATGACTTAGCCACAAAGTAACAAACTCTCTAAAAGATAGACATTCACTCTAAGTACAATTTTATTCGTAACATATTTTTTTTCCAATACAATATAAGTAATAATATCTCATAAAGAGTAAACTTTTCTTCTTTTTGGTCCCAAAGTTGTCGCACCTCAATCAATCAGGAGAAATTCAAAAATAGTCAGATTTACAAGTGGTCATTCAAAAATAGCCACAGTTTCAAAAGTAATCGAAGTTTAGTCACTTTTCATGTAAAGATAAATCTGAACGAAAACATTGTTCAAAATACGGAAAAAATACTTCAATATATTATACTGAAGTTCCAGCAAAGTATACCGGTCCAGCATAATATGTTAAAAGTTCATACACAGGTGCTCGAATCTCCAGTATATTATGTTGAAACTTTCTGCGTGTTGGAGTTCCAGTATAATATGCTGGAAGTTCATACACACGTGCACCGAACTCCAGTATATTATGCTAGACCGCTCTCTGTTGCAGCAAAATAGTGATTATTTTTCAATGACTTGGTAAACGCTGACTATTTTTGAATGACCAGTCCGAAAACTGGCTAGCCCGTGCTATTTTTACCAATCAATCCTACATTATCTGGAAGACATACCAGTACAAATGTAAGAGCCCGTTTGGGCATAAGAAATTTTTCCCTTTTTTTCAAAAAAACTTTCACTTTTTTCCGAAATTTGCGTTTGTTCATAAAATTTTCAATTTGCACTTGAAGATCCATTTTGAAAATTATCGAAATTGAAAAACTACAAAAAAACTATTTTTCAAAATTCACTCACAAAACTTCAAAAACACCCAAAATTATACTCATGTCCAAACACAACTCTAAATTTCATTACCATTTTCACTTTTAAAAAAAATTCACCCTTTTTTGAAATTTTACAATTCTTATGTCCAAACGCCCGGTAAATATGGCTATTTTCACCATTACCATGTAAGGCATCACCATGTTTGGCTATTAACAAAAGGTACTAATTTTGATTACGTACAGTCTAATAGCATGTTTGGCCACACTTAAAATTAGGAAGTGCTTTTCTCAAAATAGTGCTTTTTGTTGATAAGCAAAATGTGTTTGACTAATTAATTTGAAAAATACTTTTGAACAATAATTATTGGCCAAGCTTTTAAAAACTGCTTTTAAATGTACTTTTCTCCAAAGTGCTTCTCAGAAAAGTGCTTTCGAAGAGAAGCTATCTTTTTCTGCTTATCAAAGTTGCTCCTGCTTCTCCTCAGAAGCACTCTTTTTCCTTCTAAAATCTTGACCAAACACCTCAATTTTTAAAACAAACACTTTTGGCCAAAAAAGAAACTAGGCCAAACAGGCTATAAATAAGGAAGAATTGGGGTAAGAAGAGAAAGTACAAAGGTGAATATGAAACAATTGAAGGATTTCAAATAAATTGTAAGAATTTTGAACAGAAAATACATAGCTCAGCTAAGGAAATAGAAATTAAGGCTCAAATTTATTAATGCAATTGAACTAACGGGACAACCAATCTTACTCTAGCGGAAAGAGTACTGTACCCTCAATCCAACATGAATACAGTGCCTAAATTTTGTCCTTAAATCTATGGCAAAAGAATATGAATGTGTTCCAATAAAAGGGAAATTGAACTTCTCCATATTTTGTATCAGAACACCATAATTTTAGATTTAATGATATGCTTTGGTAGATTGCTGTGTCAACTCACAATTGCTTTGGTAAAAGGACATAAAACTGGAGACCTCTATATATACATGCAAAACAAGGACATGTCCTTTGATCTCATGATTTCACTCTAACCATAAGAACTAGATGGACGTTTCTCTTGAATATCGATCTTAACTCTTCATTTGCCTCGATACCTATTCTCCTGCACAAAATTAACAGATATACAACGTTATAGCAATACAACTTTGCCCAAACGAGATCATTCATGTTAAAAGGCACTTTGCCAAAACAAAAATAAAAGCTATTGTTTCTATAAGCAATAAGACATTGTGCAGCCAATCATGTTCCCTATTTTTGGCCCAGATATTAAGCATCGAAATCATCCGCAGCTACTTCATGTTTTTCGCATTAATGAAATAGTTGGGAAACTTTATCTGAAAGAACATTACCCTATTTTGGAACCATTCTTTCCTACGAGAATCTTGCGTTGGCTTATCTTGTGTGTGATCAAATGCTGTTCAATTCTTAGGGAACCATCACGTTAACTCTTCCAGTCCATCAGGCGATGTTCAATGCCATACGGGATTTCCTATATAGACAAACTCCCTGCTTGTCAAAGAAAGCATATCCTGTTAAGTGTACAAACAAGACAATGGAATACCTGAATGTAGCAACTTTTCCCTGACAAATTCCATTGAAATATTCTTCATAACTTCTTCACTCATGACAAGTGGATCTTCATCCCATGGTCTTTTCACTGCCTAATCATAACAAACACGGAATACAAATTAGGCACTAAGGGGTCGTTTGTTATGAGGTATAAGAAGGTATAAGGGTGGTATAAAAATTTAATACCGCCTTAATACTCTGTTTGGTTAGCAAACCAGGTATAAGTTATCCTGGTGTTAATTTTAACGCTGGGATAACTTATACCTTATAGAAGGTGGGGTAATTAGCACCGGTATAACTTATACCTTATTCTTAGAAATTATGCAATTGTCATTCTTAATACAACATACCAAACAATGAATAAACAACAATCTCCGCATAACTAATCCCAGCATAACTTATCCCAATATAACTTACACCGGCATAACTTATAACGGTATAAATCGTATTCCTACCAAACGACCCCTAAGAAGACAGATTATGAGACTAAGCATCCAGTTTCGTCACTGAAAGGAGATGAATGCATTAACAAAGAGGTCAAAGCAAACAATACAGCAACGAAAAGAACCTCTTAACTTCACACATGTATAATAACATATATAAGAAACAACAAAGCAACCCATAGCTATGCACCCTCTTTTACAGAGTAGTGCCTGCAGTAAAGAGGGGACAAAAAGGGTGTGTTTTATTTTTTGAGGGATGGGGGGGTGGGGGAGTGTATCGACATGATGATGAGGCTGACAAGTAAACCAACTGGAGTTCATTAATGCAATG
>ML431474.1:903-36766 GCA_005239525.1 Nicotiana knightiana
TCGGGTGCAATCTAAAGTGAACTGTAATGCAATCTAGCTAGCGTAACTTGAGAGAGTGCGTCTAGTAAATTATCATAATTACTTGAGAGAGATTTATGGTAGATAGAGTGTTCATGATTGATAGAGACGATTAATTAAACTATAAGAAATATCCTAGAAAGAATTCACCAACGGGGGAAACCATAACCTTAGACCTTTATTATCATTGTTTACACTATATTGTTAGTTAATTGCTAGTTTGTTATTTTGTTATTAGATTTAGTAAACATCACCACTTGATATTCAAAAGTCTTGAGAAAATTGATTAAGTAACAGTTTAGTATTTCAAAGACTTAGTTGATACGTATATTCCCTGTGGGATCGACTCTGGGCGTAATACCCCGGATTATATTTGCAGCGCCCGTTTAGTCTTTCTATAAGACATAGTTGAGCGTGATCAGCGGTCCCAGGTGCGCACCTGCGAAAAATCACTTAAATGCACATTTCCGCACCTGCGATCAAATTTCCGCACATGCGACTCCGCAGGTGCGGCACCAGCTTCGCATTTGCGGTCTTCCTCCTGTCCACCAAAATCTGCATTTGCGGTCTTGTGTCCGCTTCTGCGGGCTCGCACCTCCGGTACCCTATCCGCAGGTACGGTTACACCAGCACCAGCAGCTTCAGTTGCAATTTCCTAACTTTAAATCCCCTGATGGCTATCTGAAATCACCCTGAGCCCCTCGGGACCCCAACCAAAATACCAACAAGTCATAAGTGATAACTCGGACTTAGTCGCACCCTCGGAACACCCAAAATAACATCAAAACACTAAATTCACCTCGGATTCAAGCCTATGAACTTAGAAATTTCTAAATTCGGCCAAAGATGCCGAAACCATCCAAAACACGTCCGATTGACCTGAAAATTTGCACACACATCCTAAATGACACTACGAATCTGTTCCAACTTCCAAAATTCCATCCCAACCCCGACAGCTAATTTTTTCACTACCGACCGGAAATAGCCAAAACCTCAATTTTGCCAATCCAAGCCTAATTCTACTCCGGACCTCAAAATCACATTCCGAACACACTCCTAAGTCCCAAATCACCTAACGAAGCTATCCGAGTTATAAAATCTATATTCCGAGGTTGTTTACCTATAAGTCAACTCCCAGTTGACATTTCCAACTATAAAGTCAATCCAAGAGACTAGGTGTCTCATTTCTCACTACGACCACTCCGAACCGAACCAACCGGCCCAACACATCATAATTAAGTTAATTAACAAATGAAAAGGCTGAAATAGGGAAAACGGGGCTAATCTCACGGAACGACCGACCGGGTCGTTACATTCTCTCCCACTTAAAATACTGGTGTTGCTAAAAGTAGTCACAAAGCCATTTAGACCACAACATAGCCATAATAGATTATTTTCCAGCTCTTCCCCGTACCGTTGAAATCCTACCAAAAATTGTATAAATAAAGATCTAAAATTGATAACATCATAAGGATATGAGGAAAAAATGATTCTGTGGAATTTGACATATCATAATACCCTCTCGAAGCAAGCTCTATGAAATCATGGCAAGTTTTTTGATATGATACATACTTGTAATACATCTACTTTAAAAGTACAAATTTCATTTTCCCCCTCATACATTAGACCCAACATAAGTAAATCATAACGCAAAAGAATACAGTACCTCATTTGTAAATGAACCATAAATTTCAAGAGTGACCTATGTAGTCCCTCGTTCTGCAATTTGCCACATCCCTGCTATAAGACTATGAATAATTGTAGAAAAAATGAGTAGATAATATTGACTAAGAACAAGAAGGAAGGAAGAACAACTTATCAAAAATATTGTGTCGTGGCAAGCCACTGCCTTGAAAGCGATTTCGGCCTGACTAGGTGCAAATCGTTAAAGCCGGTTGCTCCCCAAGGTTCCATAGCACCTCCAAACACATGCACTCATGGCTGGAAGTTTAGAATTTGCACAAAACAGTTTCCCAGAAAGAAGAGAAGATGGTATTTTCTATAGTTGTTATAGAGATTGAAAAATATTGTAGGAAGAAGGTAATGATCAGCAAGATGGATTCTTGGTTAAGATTGAGTGATTATGAAGGTTAATCCATAACCTATTTATAGGCAATTAAGGAGGTTGCATGTATGACAAGTGTCGAGATTCTTTTGACACTTGTCCCATTATATTAGTCCACTTGGCTCCAATATTGACAAGAGTATCTTGTCTTCCATGTATGAAGACACATGATAGATTTGCATAGCCACTTCCATGCATGAAGACACATGGTAGATTTGCATAGCCATTTGTCAAAGTCATTCAATACGTGGCTTTAATGCTTCATGCAAGAGGCAACTTGGAAATAGATAGGACATTTGAATAAAAAAACTCATGGCTATTGGTTGTAAATGAATTTTCAAAAAGAAATTTTGACTTTGCATTATGAATAATTCCAACAATCCCCCATTAATGCAAAGACAAAAATAGAACAATTCTGGGGAAAAGAAGGAACATGTACTTAAGTGTCAATATCTTTCGATTTGAATTGATACGTAATGAAATGAGGCAACAACTAACATCCACAAAGTGAAGTACTCTCGAACTGAATGGACATTAGCTGAGACCCCCACAACACATCCGCCAAATGTCTTTCGAATCTTTCATATTCCAAGGAAATAACACCATGTTTCAATAACTGTTTTACCACACCATGCCTAATGCGGATATGTCTTTTTTTTCCATTGTACACACTATTCTTGGCAATTCCAATTGTCGCCTATGAGTCACAATGTAGAGAAACTGGTGAAACTTTTCTTCCCCACAAAGGCACGTCTGCCAATAAGTTTCTCAACCACTCGGCTTCTTGTCCTGCCAACTTAAGGGCAATGAATTCAGACTCCATAGTAGATCGTGTTATACAAGTTTGTTTTGAAGACTTCCATGAAATAGCACCTGCACCCAAAGTAAACAGATAGCCACTGGTGGAGCTAACTTCATCATTGTCAGTAACCCAGTTTGCATCACAAAATCCTTCTAAAACAGCAGGAAATTTATTAAAATGCAAACACCAATCCATAGTACCTCTCAAATACCTTAGCAAACGATGAAGAGCATTATAGTGTTCACTATTAGGGCTGTGAGTATATCTACTCAATCTACTAACAGCATAAGCAATATCAGGTCGTGTATAATTCATGAGAAACATCACATTACCAATTATTTTAGCATACTCAATTTGAGAAATACTATATTCCTTATTCTTTTTCAAGTGTATGCTAGGATTGTAAGGAGTTCTCACATGTGCTACATCAAAACAATTAAACCTTTTCAACATCTTCTCAATATAATGAAACTGAGACAATGAAATACAATTAGAAGTTGTTTTGACTTTAACCCCTAAAATCACATATGCTTCTCCAAGATCTTTCATTTCAAATTTAGAAGACAAAAAATTCTTAGTCTCATTGACGACATTCACATTAGGGCCAAAGATTAACATGTCATCCACATACAAACACAATATGATCCTATCATCTTGGAATAAACACAAGTATCAGATGTATTAACAACAAAATCATTACCCACTAATGTGCTACTAGACTTTTTGTATCATTGCTTAGATGCATGTTTTAGACCATACAAAGACTTTCTCAATTTGCATACTTTATTCCCCTGTCCTTGGATCATAAATCCCTCAGGTTGAGATATATAGATCTCTTCCTCTAAATCACCATTTAGGAAAACTATTTTAACATCCATTTGATGTTTCACTAAATTATGAATAGCGGCTAAAGCAACAAGAGTTCTAATAGTTGCTATCTTAGTCACAAGAGAATAAATGTCAAAGTAATCATAGTCTTTCTTTTGGTTAAAACCCCTAATAACAAGTCTAGCCTTATATTTTCTTTTGATGTGAAAAATTCAGAGCACTTACAGCTGACAGCCAAACTTGATTAGATACTTGTTGAAAAGCTTTGTTTTTCCCTGCTGGCACAGCGGAAGGATAAATCAATAGGAAGTACAACAAGAAATAAATAAGAAATCATAAAGAACACATAAATGCCTCCACCAATATTTAACTAAATAAAGTAGCATGAATCTACTGAACTGCTGGTTCAAATTCATCAGTTGTATGATCTAGACCTTAAGAGATTTAAGATATCATACGTGTGATCATTGCGAGGAAATAATGGCAGCTCTTCAAATTCATCAGTTGTATGAAACTATTGATAATATACAGAAACAGAAGGTGATTCGCAGCTCCATGAGCAAGCCAGTGGAAAATATGTGCATATTCTAAGTATCAGCTTCAGAATCCAAGGATAAAGAGATGCAGAGGGGACAGAGGAGATGACCAATTTTCAGCTCCTAATAACCACAGTTCTTCACTCATAAGATTATAAAGGGGTATTCTATTATTAGACCAGATCTTGTCTCAAAGTTGAAGAACTTACCAATTTAAACATTCAGAAACAGCCTCTTGCAGAAATGCAGGGTAAGGCTGCATACAATAGACACGTGTGATCCGACTCTTCACCAGACCCCGCACATAGAGGGAGCTTAGTGCACCGGACTGCCCTTTTTGGAATGTGAAATTTGGTCTCCAATGATTTTCACCACACTATATTGACTGCTAGCCATACCCTTAGGTGCAAAAATTACAATAGTATAATGATGCTTGATTTTCATATTATAGATCTAAATATTTAATATCACTAGCATCTACAGGTGTGGCCTAGTGATCAATGAAGTGGGTTAAGAATCATGAGGTCTCAGGTTCAAATTTTATTAGAGGCAAAAATACTAGGTGATTTCTTCCCGTCTCCAAGCCTTGATGGATAAAATTACTCGATACCTGTGTTAGTGGGAAGTAACAGGTACCCCGTGAATTTAGTCGAGGTGCGTGCAAGCTACTCCGAACACTACGACTATAAAAAAACATTTAGTACATTTACTTCTAGGAAATATTATAATGTAGTAACTCGAAAATTTATGCTTTTTAACCTTAAGGAGCGGGAAAAGCTTTAGTTCTTCTAGATGTGATAAATATCTTTTTATGGGAGACATGCTTAAGAGCATTTGACCAATGAAAAAATTCTTTAAGTCCCAAATATCTTAAATGTGTGAATGTATTATTTCTTATTGGATTTGCAAATATAATCAAGAAAGAAGGATTAGGAAACTTTGTGACAGTCATGGAAAGTCATACTTGCTATTAACACCAAATCTTCATAAACCTTGCACACTAAAGACTCATTCAATAGAAAATAGAATGAAATTTGAGACTTTATTGTTTAAGTATTTATGACGACATGAACAATTGGGACGAAAAAAGTTCAACTTTACAATGTATATCTTTACTTTAATGCTCTATCTTATGACGGTTATTAGAGAAAGACAAATGAAGTCACAAATGGAATATACGTATTTAATTATGACTTCCTCTAATAATTGTACTTTTACCGGGTCGGACGCCCCCTAGTCATAGATAGAAGGGGTTTGGACCTAAGTTGCTCGGACTGTTCACTTTCAGTGTCATACCCGTGTCGATATTACGTGGGTGTGGACGCAGGTGTGGGTGTGTGATTAATACCCGATCTGATCAACCGATTATGGGTACTTAGACCAAAATTGATCGAGAAATTCGGGACAAATGTAATAATTTTTGAAATCAAAACAAAAGCTAGGGTGAACTTGAAAAAAATGAATTATCTTGTATACAGAAAATTTTATATCAGTCCTCTTCCTTTTATCCTCCTCGAATTGTCCTCTTGGTCAAGATTTTTTCCTTCTTAGAATACTTTTAAAAGTTTTTCACATAGTGTCTCATAATTTAGATATATCTTTATAATTCTATTTTTAGATATTTGAATTATTTTTAGTCGAATCCACACACCCGTATCCGTACCTGGATCCATACCCCTGATTCTTATAATTTAGATCATGAAGGATCCAGCCTCTAGATCCGCACCCGTATCGAACACTCGTACCCGAGTCTGAGAAACTTAGTTTTGGACTACTTGCTAAGACAACGAGTAGTTTAAAATATGTTAGCTTTACAAAGCTACTTGAAGAATATAAAAGTCGATCAAGGTAACAAAAGATGACTTTCAGACATGTTATGTTATGATGGCAAGATCTGCTGAGTCTCAATAGTATTATTAAAAGTCATCGCTATGCCACTTAAAACGATGAAACAGTGTGAAGCTAGGAATTATCGCTTCGTGGGTGAAGCCATGCGCTTCAGAGAACTGTGTGCTTCAAAATAATGACGCGCAAAATCATTGTAACAAGATGTTGTCCATTTTTTGACTCAACTCTGAGGAGTTCGATTAATAATAACCTTATTATAGTAATAATTTATGCACGTTTGGTATTTTTTTTAGTTTTCCGTAACTTGTGCACTTTACTTCAAAGAAGCATGCACTTCACTTCTCGCTTTTTGCTTCAAACCTCATCAAACTTGTTGCTTTTTTGTGCTTTTTGATTTTAAAAGCACTAGAGCCTCATGGTTTAAGCTTGCTCGACAGTGAGATCACTACTTGAACAGTGATGAAAGTGGCCACTCCGATTGGTGTTTCCATATGGAAGGCTTCAAGACTAAAGGTCATGGAGTTAAGTCCTGACTCGACGAATCTGCAATAATTCTTGAATGACACTCAAGGCTCCTCTTTAAGTGGATTTCTTCCTTTTCTCTTTAATCTTCCAATGAGAAAAGGTAGTGAAGTAAATTCCTAATACTTGATAAAACAAAACTTAAGTATTTGTTCTTTGTTTTCCGAGCTTAAAAAGGAATACTAGTAGGTGTTATGGAATTCAAAAGCAATTGAACTACCATCGTTTTCCCTTTAACAACTCAGGGATCCCCTTCCTCTACTACCCTACCCCCTATCCACCAAATGATGCACCAGGAGGATGTATTCCCCCTGAATATTGCAATGCAGAAACTTTCCTGAATCTATGCACTCTACTCTTACGACACAGTTTCAACAGAACAAACAGAAACAAAAGCGGCATATTTAACTTCGTGGAATGGCGTAACACACCTTTAAGGTACCAATTGTGGTCCCCCAACTCAATCTCCAATACCAATCTTCCTTCATCCACATGGCTCAAATAATGCATGACTCTTTGGCCATTGACTTTAAATGTTCTACTCCCGTCATCAACTCCTAACTCTATAGCACCATAGGGGTAGGCATTCACCACCTTGAATGATCTGGATCTTTTGGACTTAGGTTTGACCATGCATTTTATCAACTTATTTGCTATTGGTCAATGTAAGAGAATTTTAATAGAACCATTATCACCTCATACAGACCATTCTCAGAGGACACTCACACTTTTACGTCAACATAGGAGATCAAGGAAAATTGTGGTACAACAAACCTAGGACCAATTGTAGTGTTGTTTATAACATTGTATTATCACCATCACCAACTTAGCATTCTATATTAAATTGTTCTAGATGTAGCACAGGTGCCTGTGACCTTATCTGAATCACTCATGCCTGAAGAAATTGATGTTATGATTTCTTCACTATCAAAACCTAAACCCTCTTTGCTACATCTAAATGTATTAGCAACTTAACGTTAACCATCAACACACTGCACCTTAAATCTCTGTGTTGATTAACAAAATGCAAGAGACTGTATAAAATTTCATTTTTCCTATTTGTAGAAAAAGTTTAAAACTGCTTCTTAAAGAACTACTTCTCCCAAATCTCTGTGTTGATTAACTAACAGGCAACAAATATTTGGTAATTGGGAGAAAGAAACAACATGTAATATTTGTATCAGAACTTATTCCACCCATGACCGAGTACTCAAGAGTAAAACTTGGATAACAAGAAAATTCAAATGCTTAACACGATAAAGAAGTAACAAAATTCACTTTCTGAAGTGATCACCTTCTTCATGCCATGCCAAAAGGAAGATCAGAAAATCACGAGATCTTGATTTGATTAGGGAGCTTGTTGCATCTAGGAGCAGGAGCCGGTGGAAGAGCCTGATAGGAGAGCAACAGAGGATCTGGTATAAGTTCCCAGTAAAACAGAAAACTTCCTTAACATTTTAATATCTGAATACAAAATATTTGAAATCAGATATAGACGAACCAGCATTAGAAGATTTAGTTGTAGGAAGCAAAGCTTTTGTAGGGCCACTGGGATTTGGATCCATCTGGTTTGTTCTTCCAAAGTAAATACCACTTGTCTCATCCTATCAAAAATGAAATCTTGTCAATTACGTCACAACTTTATTGAAAAAGTTCACTGTTGTAAGGGAAATGTAAACATACTCTGGCCTCCCACTTTTGAGGCATATTTGGCATTTGCTGCACCGGGGGGCTGTATGAAATCAATGTACATCAAAGGAATTAGAAATCTTCTGATTCACACCAACTTGATTAACTAAAATGATGCTTTTGCTATACAACTTCTTAGCAATAACTAGTTATCGTAGAAAGGTTATATCATGTTCGCTATTAAGCAATTGATCTCAAGTTATTAGACTGAAGGGCATGTAATAACAACAGCTTTTTGCAAGAAACATGGAGAATTGGATACATCCAATGTAACAGTCATAACCTTGTTGCAAACCCATCGAGGACGTAATTTTGCCCAGTTCCTCTCATTCGATTCCCTTAGTAACTAAAAAACAAATATGTTACAAACAAGCAGAACGAATACAACATGGCCCCAAGCTCTTTCCGTCCACATTGAAGTGAATGAGGCAAACACTGTAAAATAAATTAAGTGCAGAAAAGTTGGTCCGAATTAGGAATAAACATAACATGTTACCTAGAAGCGGTTGCAGATGGCACCCTGTGACTCGCTTCGTCCACCTCAAGAATTTGTAACTTGGACGTCACGTCCACATCAGGCAACATAACATCTTGCATTTTTATCTTAGAGTCAGGATTAAAGCCCTGCATTGCAAGAGATATATTAGGTGCCATATAGTTAGAATAAAATGGTGGCATCACAAGGGAGAAGTTAGAATCCATAAATTTAGGAGAAAATGATGGCATACAGAAGGGGTATAAGGTACCACATTGTTCATAGTCCGTGGAACCTGAAAATTTAAAAAAATCATGCATTCAGATTATAATTGTCACAAAAAAAGAAATGATTTCAACTTAGAAAAGTTTAACTAACACCTCAACATTGGGTTCTTGGGCCTGCTCAGCCTGATTAGAGTTGAAAATATCATAAAATACATCCCACCACTCAGCTAGAAATCCCACAGGAGAATTGACAGCTGAAACATATCCCACAATAATCAAGCAATTAATTTAATACAGTTTTAGAAACATGAAAAGCGACTTACCATAAACAATTGAATTACTCAATTAATGGGTTCACACCAAATTAAGCATAAGCATTGAGAACCTTTAATGAATCATGCGAGCTAATAAAACAAAATTAAAAATCAGTTTCAACCCTAAAAAGATAGAGAGGCCCATTATCCACCGATTTACAAAATTTTTCAGTAATTAAAAAATAAAAAAATTTACCAGCTTGTCCCGGATTAACATTAGCTTCCCTGGCTAAAGCCTCAGCTGTAGTATTCATTCCCTTCTTAACCAAGTAATCATGGATGTAGATGTCAAGCCTGAAAATAAGACGAGAACTGAATCAAATAAATTTGGTTGGGCAAAGGGAAGAAAATGCCTTTTGTCACTTATGGGTAAAAATTATGGCGTCAAATATAGATCATGAAAATGTGATCTGTCTAGATTTGAGCAGATTGGGTTGGATTTATATTCATTGGCCGATTAAAAAGAGCATGACCAAAGTTAGCCATCTTAAAGATTGTGCCAATTTGAGCTACTAACGAAAACATAGAAATATAAGTTTTTTTGCTTGATTAGTCAAAAAAATAAAATAAAAGGTATTTCTTCCGTTTTAAATTATATGAGGTACTTTACTTTTTAGTTTGTTTCAAAATAAATGACATATTTTTAAATTTGGAAATAATTCAACTTTAAACTCTTCATTTTACTCATTTTACCCTTAATGAGAAGTTTTTATAACCACAAAAAATGACATTCCCACATAAAGCTTTTACACCTTAAGCTTTTAAGACCATTTTTTTTTTCTTAAACTCCGTATCGAGTCAAACTAACTCATCTAAATTGAAACGGAGAGAGTATTAGTTTGATTTGGTAATTAAACAATTATAAAAAAAAAATGAATTGGGTTATGGCCCGTTGTTTAGTCCTAATTGACCCGCCAAGTTCCGATCCACGCAAAAATTGGACGGATTATAAGCCAACTCATTTATTTATTCGACCCATTTTAACTCTCCACTCTCGCTCTCCCTATATATATATAACCCAACCCGCTCTTTTAACACTTAATAAAAAACATTTTCTTTTATTTTATGCTCATTTCATATCACTTGCTTCAATCAATAGTCATGCAATTTTTTTTTTCAATATTAATACTTTAAAATGATAAAATTCTCCAAAATATTATTTTCCAAGACAAAGCCCTTTTTTTTTTTTACAGATTCTTTGATAAGAAAAGAATCCACTCTAGATTGAAAACATGAAATAAAGTATGCCTAAAAATTATAAACATCAAAAAAATGTAAACTTATAAACTCACATCTTCTGAGCATCCCATGAATCCATGATCACAATAAACAAGCCTCACTTCAACAAATAAAAGAAAGATAGACCAAAGAAAGGAACAAAGAAAAAAGAGAGAAAGAGGAGAAAATGAGAATGAATGTGAAATAAAAGGGATATATTAGTTTGTAGAGAAGTTATGTGAAAATGCCATGCAAAAAGCAAATGGAAAAGAGAAGGCACAAACAAACAATATATTGTATTGACTTAAGAAAAGAGTTGGAGACAAAAGGCAAAAAAGAGAAGAGATGACCACATATATATATATATATNAAAGATAGACCAAAGAAAGGAACAAAGAAAAAAGAGAGGAAGAGGAGAAAATGAGAGTGAATGGTGAAATAAAAGGGATATATTAGTTGGTAGAGAAGTTATGTGAAAATGCCATGCAAAAAGCAAAATGGAAAGAGAAGGCACAAACAAACAAAATATTGTATTGACTTGAGAAAAGAGTTAGAGACAAAAGGCACAAAAGAGAAGAGATTGACCATATATATACAGTCAAACCTCTCTATAAATGTTTGTTTGTTCCGAATATTTCTGGATGTTACAACGAAATATTGTTATAGAGAAAATATATTATAACATAAATAGAACAGTGTTGTTATATAGGGATGTTGTTATAGAAAAGTCTGACTATATCGGTGACAATAATGAAAAAGAAAAAAGGGGGAGATCTACATTTTCATAGTTAAATGGAAAACATTTCATTATAAAGTTTATTTAAACAAACATATGACCTGTAAATAAAATAAACACCAAATGCACTACCTATTGTATAGGACATTACTTTGGTTAGAGCATTCAAAATTTCAAACTGATAAAAAGTATTCTTGTTTTGTCTTCACAAATAAGATTTTCCTTAAAAATCAAACAATTTTCTTTTTCAGCCAATTCACATTACACTTTTTTCTCTTCATTTTTCTATTTGAGAATTTTCCTTATATACCTTTTGCACTGCGTAATTAATTGGATTACCTCTTATGCCTTCAATTTCCTCAAGCCATTGGACAATTTTAAAAGCTTCCAGAAAAAGGTGTTGACAGTTATGTAACGATCAATTTGATGTGATCACTTTATGTAATGATTATCGTTAGATCCATCGTTACGTAATAATGAAATGTGTCACTTTATGTAACGATCGATTTGGTCTGGTCGTATTGTTACCTTATCTTTTTCTCTTATCTCACCTTCATTAATATTAAATAATTTTATTTTATCCTTTACCCTACCTTTTTATATAATAATTCTACCCCTATCATTTTTTTAAAATATTTCAAGTTTATTCTTTATATTACTGGTGCGTGATATCATGAAACGACGGCAAATGATACAATCTATCCAAACATTGTATTCATCAAACGATACAACACAATATAATACTATACGATACGATACATTATGAAATAATATGTAACAACCATCCAAACGAGCTCTAAGGTGTTTGGGTAATTTTATTTGTCAAGAAATTGATTTGTTTAAAAGTATCTCAATACAACAATTTAAAAACTTTTTTAAATGTGTTTACAAACAAACATTTTCAAAGAAGTTTGTAAAGGTAATTATAGGATCTTGCATGGCCATACACTTCAATTTATTGCTAGAAATTTCTTTCATTTCTTAACTAATGAGGGGGGGAAAATTAATACTCCTCCTATTTCAAAAAGAATAAACTTATTTTCTTTTTAGTCCAATTCAAAAAGAATGATCCATTTCTAAATTTTAAAATAATTAATGTAATTTTAAACTTCTCATTTTACCCTTAATGAGATGATTTATAGTCACAAAATATATATATATATATATATATATATATATTTTNAAAAAGAATGATCTATTTTTAAATTTTGAAACAATTAATGTAATTTTAAACTTCTGTTTTTTACCCTTAATGAGATGATTTATAGTCACAAAATATCTATATATTGATTTAGATCACAAGTTTCAAAAAAATTTCATCATTGCTTAAACTCCGTGCCCGATCAAATAGATTCATTATTTTTTAAATGGAGGGTGTATAACGAAAGTGGATTAGAGCAAAGTCAAAAAAAAAATAATCATGGTGATTGAAGGTGTTAAAAGGGACAAGGTAAAGAAGTTGTCCCGAAGACCTACAACCCCTTAAATTACATTTAAACCTAGAGAAACATAGAATATAATAGGGGGGAAAAGATCCAATGCCTGCGAGGAGTCTTTAGTACTGTCAGAGACTTATATATTCATCGAAATATGTGGAATATCTAGTGTCAGAGAAACTAATACAGTCAGACCTCTCTATAACAACATTCATATATAACAACACTTTTACATAAGCGCCAAGTTTTTTCGGATCCAATTTTTATGTTATGTTATAATATCCCGGAAACAGTCTCTCTACTCCTTTTGGGGAGGGGTAAGGTCTGCATACACTCTACCCTCCCCAGACCTCACTGGTGGAATTTTACTGGGTTGTTGTTGTTGTTATTGTTGTTGTTGTAATATATATTCTCTATAACAGCGCTTCGCTATAACATTCGAAAATATTCGAAACAAACGAGGCTGTTATAGAGAGGTTCGACTGTAACTAAAATATTGAAAAGAGACAAGCTTAAATGGAGCGATATGGACATTAATAATTAATATACAATTACTAATTCCAACTTGCTTAGTATTAAGGCATAATCATTTTTGTCGTAGAGCAAAGTCAAACAACATGAGAAGCCAATTCTTACAAGCAAAGCGGAACAATGAAATGCATGAATTCTTGTCCAAATATGAGTTTTTGTTGACAAAAGACAACAATTTTCATTGAAAGACCCCGCTCAAACCAAAAGAGCAAGTGAAACTATTAAATATGTGGTAACCCAATCGTGAGACTTTTGCACAAGACAATTACCCCATTAATTATGTGTTGATCTCCTTTCAGTGATTGACAAATTTCACCATCTAATTCTTGCACTGAATTCCATGCTAAGACATCAGCAAGTCATCACTTTATAAACTCCTCACCAGAAACAACCCTCCTTTTTTATTTTTACTTGAATGGGTTTAATAAACGTTTCGGTCAAATATAATTGTATAAGGGGTCGTTTGGTATAAGGGATAAGGTGAGATAAGACGCGGGATTAAATTTATACTGTGTTTAGTTGGCGATATATATATATATATAGTTAGTTCTCTTACCATACACCATTTTAAATGGTTAATTTCCCCTTGCTTAACATAGGTCGATTCACATTATCTTTATAGGCAAACACAACAGTTGTAAGAACTCATCATGCCAAAACTCCAAGAATAACCGCTTGTGCTGATGATAATTCCTGAGACTATTCGGTGGTGCAATTTGATTCAAAACTCCAATACGAGGAAGAATCGATCAGACGTGGGAAAAAAAATTGAGAAGACAAATAGGCAAGACTTTCGGGAAATTGATGGGAAGCACTGATCCGAGTCAATAGAATTTGGCTCTCCTAGTTCATTGATTGAAATGAAAAAGAAATTTTCTGAAAATTATTAAGGAGGTTCAGCTGAAAAATTTTATGATTTGATCCATTCATGGAAGATCTATTTAGTGCTTCCTAAACAACAGTTAGAAAGTAGAATGTGATGAAGTTATCCTAATTCACAGTGGCGTACGCAGGGATTTTTGTAAACAGTGTTGCCATTAGAGGTGAAAACAAATAAATAAATAAATAAATAGAATATCATATTTTAAAAAACAACCCAAAAAAAATACAACTTACAAAGGAAGCATTCCAATTTAAAAATTGTATTGTGCTGGTCTCTTTAGTTATGACTTAAAATCCACTAATTTAAAAAATACTAAACGGTTTAAACCCCTTTTGTATTGTTTTTACTTTTTAGATGAGGCATAAAAGTATTAATTAAAACATAAAATGAGCCTACCGAGGTTTGAACTTGCTGCCACAGATAAAATTCTTCGATCTCTAACCAGTTAAGTTCATTACAAGTGTTGTCACTTTATTTGATTTTACTGATTTTTTGTTTCTTCATTTGAATTATATACAAATAATTATTAAAGATTTTCGACGAAGCGGTATCACGTAATACCGTTTGAGTTAAGGTAAATCCGCACCTGCTTATTCACAAGCAAACACTTCCATAATTGGAGTTCACGACCATGAAATAAATTGTCACCTCGTCCAAATTACCAAAAGTTTGAAGAATGACTATGCGGACATTAGGACCAATTAGCAGTCAAACAACACATTCAGTCACCAGCCAATGTTGCTCCTTTTTATGTGGTTCTCTTATGCTTAACTTCTTTCTTTTGTCCCACTATCAAGGCGGTGTCACGTAACATCGCTTCATCGAAAAAATAATTGTTGCGGTAAAAACTGTAATCTTATTTCAATGAGGTCACAGGTTTGATCCTCTGTGCTAAATAATTTATTTATTTCTTTATTTTAGCAAATCAATTTTAAAATGGCTGGACTGGTCACCCCTCTGCATTATGCTACCCTAGCCTGAAAATGAACATATTCATCTTTGCTTATTTGAGACAAATGTAGCTTTTTGTTTAGCCTCTTTTTCTTCTTTTTCCGGAAATATTTTCACTTTTTTTGTCTTTCTTATTTTAACATTAAAATGACATCAATGCATTTAACTTGCTTTTTATTTGTACTATATTATAATAATTTATTTATATATTCATTTATTTAAATATGAAATCGCTTACGAAAAGTTCTGCGTACGTCACTGTCAGTGGCGAAGCCACATGGTGTTAAGGGTGGTCAACTGACCATCCTTCGACGAAAAATTGCACTGTGTACGTAGGTAAAATATTACGTTTTAAAAGTATATAACACATATTGAACACTCTTTATCGGAAAAAATTTTCACTTCTTTTAAATTTGAACACCCTTATAAAAATTTCTAACTTCGCCACTGGTCACCGGTCACTGCCCACTGCAGTGATCACCTATCTAATAACTCACGTAAAATCTTCAACTTCTTTTTCCATTTGACACAGGTCAACTGTAAGGAGGAAAAATCCAAACATGAAACCAATCTTTAACTACAAACAAGGCCAGGAAAGTTGGCATATATTTACTTTGTCTTCATTACCCTTCATTACTTTAGTTACTTATGCCTCCGCATCTAGCAGCAAAAGAAGACACGTGGAAAAGATGCAATTATTCATACTTGGTTCTAAATATCTAATCTAAGGCAATTTACGTTCTTTCCGCTCCTCACGGTACTGCAGTCTGCAGATAGAAGATTTGCAATGGAAATCTAGTAAAATCTCCTAAGATTTCAATATTATTGAAACCCAACTGATTAATCCAACTATCCAAGCATAAACCCTGGAACGCCACATAACATTTTTCCATACATTCACATATTCTATACAACAACAATTATACCTCAATCAGTTGTGTTAGGATCCGAACAAAGCTCCACATTAGTAATCAAATAAAATACTATCAATTGTATAAGGCTTTTTTTTTTTTGGAAAGCCACAGGGGTTTAGCAAAAAGTGGACAGATGAAAAGATGTAAAGAGAATCGTTAGGCTAGTTTAGCCCAACAAACTAATATAAGAGCTAATGTTTCGGACAAGTTTGGTGATGGGGGACTTGTGTTCCAAGTCCATTGGAAATACAAACAAATCAAGGAGACGCCAATCAGTCACGGTGGTGGGCTTTACCCATAAAATACTTTGGAGAATATCGGTGGCACATATCTCTACATATTGAGTTCGAGGGGGCCGTCAATACTGGTGTGGGCTATGTATTATTTAGATAGAAATTTTACTTCCTATAGCAAAGGTATACACATTATTTATTAAAATTAAAATTATTTTAAAATATTATTTTCTATAGCTACCTTTTATATTTTATATCAAAATAAGTATTTATTGTTTATACTACCATTGAGGTATGAAATAAGACATGAAATATGCTATTTATGTTTTCCCTCTCTTAGACAGCTGGACATACCTATTTTTAAGGTGATTGTTGTTACTGTATTCATGAATACATGGCGCGAATACATGTGAATACATGCGCATACAGCTGGACTGCCCTGATTCTAGGTGTTTTTTACTGCTGTATTCATGAATACATGGCGCGAATACATGTGAATACATGCGCATACAGCTGGACTGCCCTGATTCTAGGTGTTTTTTACTGTTGTATTCATGAATACAGCAGCGTGAATACATATGAATACATGCACGTACAGCTGGAATGCCCTATTTTAGGCATTTTTTGTTGCTGTATTCATGAAACAGCAGCGCGAATACATGTGAAACATGCGTGTACAGCTGAACTGCCTTGATTTTAGGCGCTTTTTGCTGCCGTATTCAAGAATTCATGGCACGAATACATGTGAATACATGCGTGTACAACAGGACTACCCTGATTTTTAAGCACTTTTTGTTGTTGTATTCAAGAATTCATGGCGCGAATACATGTGAATACATGCACATACAATTGGACTACCCTGATTTTGAGGCGTTTTTTGCTGTTATATTCATGAAAACAACAATGTGAATACACTACAACAACAATTGAATAGTAGCTATATGAAGTAATTATGTATATGGTAGCTAAAGAAAGCTAATAACCACTAAACAATAGTGGTTTCTGAAAATTTCTTGTTTAGATCGATAGTGAAATTTGTGGAGGTGCAATCAAATTCCACTTTTGAACTTTGAAGTTGAACAAAAATAGAAGCTAGATATAAGTGTAGTGCCTTTTGGAAAAATTTGAGGGCTTGACCCAAAATCAGATTTCTATACCATATAAATTGAGTCTTTGGGCTAACTTGGTCCAACAAGTTTGAGTCAGTTATATAAATTCTCCATAGCAGTAATGGCGCAGGTGTCACGACCCCAAATTCAGGCCAGTCATGATGGCACCTATCATGGAACTAGGCCAGTCAAAACTTCACTAATCATGATAAACTTCCATTTACATCCTTACTATACCGATTACCCATAAAAAGTTTCATTTAAACATTTATAAAATAGATAAATCTATACTGAATATTAAAATACAACCTCCGAGAACCCGGAGTCACTAGTCATGAGCATCTACATAAATATACAACTCAACGAAAATAAATTCTATAATATTAAACAAGAGAGAGTGCAGGACTGCGGATGCATGCAGCTACCTCGCAAACCTCCGAGAATCTCTGGAACAGATAGACAGCTCACCCTTCCCTAACACCTGAATCTGCACACAAGGTGTAGGGAGTAATGTGAGTACGCCAACTCAGTAGTAATGAAAATAAATCAAGTCTGAGAAGCAAGAAACACATAAAATCAATGTCATCAAATCACAAGAGGCACACCCTTTCTTTCCAACAGTATAACATAGATATGTGAAATCATCATGCCTTAACTTCAGAAAAATCCTTTAAAGAATGCATATGTTTAACAACTTCAAACCGAAAGATTTAGTATGCGAATGAAAGTAGTAAAGTCATAAGTAGCCCCTCGGGCAAAAATATGTATCATAATCAGCCCCTCGGGCATGCCTCACAGTCACTTAGCACACCATCACTCAACACCTCACAGTAACTCATGTCTCCCAATCAGTCGTCACTCGGCACTCGGTGCGCTCACTAGGGGTGTGTATAGACTTCGAAGGGGCTCCTTCAGCCCAAGCACTAATATCACTCAGCACCTCACCATCACCCTTGTCCCTTGGCCCTCGGCTCTTGGACCTCGGCTCTTGGCCCTCAGCCACACTCAGCAGAACCACTCAAAAGGCCCTTCAGGCGAATTAGTAAAATAGGGTACTCGACCCAAAACATCATTTTAAATCTCAAAGTGGTGTAAATCATACTGAGTTTCGAAAACAGTATACACAATGCATCTGAGTTAAATCATCTATACATAATGAGAAAAACAACAGTAAAAAGCCCCCAAGGGGTCTAAACAGATCGGCACAAGGCCCCAAACACGGCTTATAGCCCAAATATTTCACAAATCTTTAGAACATAATTTAACATAAGGTTTTGAGTAAATATGCAACTCATTAGTTGCCGCGGAGAGGACATAGTCCAATCTAAAAATCAGTACGCGTCACATATTCGTCATCCGACATGTGCGCCATTCCAAAATCAGTGAGAAAATATGCAGTCCGGGGTTTAATACCTTCATGACAAGATTTATAACCATTACTTACCTCTACCGGGCCACAACACTAGTCCGCTATGCTCTTTCCCCTCAAATTAGCTCCCGATTGCTCCAAATCTAGCCAAAACCAGTTCAACATCATCAACATATACTCAAGGAACACAACCCAATCGAAAATTATCAAATTATACAAGAATCTCGAAATTCGGCCAAACCCGAGCCCCGAGCCCACATCTCGGAATTTGATAATTTTTATATCACTAGAATCCTCGTCCTCCCAGGATTCTATACATACCATGAACACTAAAATCGGACCACAATTGCTCACTCAAATCCTCAAAAGAAGAATAAATTTCCCATGCACCCCTTCTTCCCCAATTTGGGTTTAATTCCAGCAAATTCTATGGTTTAATCACTTAGAAATCGACATATAAATGAGTTATGAAGTTAAAAAACTTACTTCCAAGTGATTTACTTAAATTCCCTCTTCAATCCTCTCAAAAGTGCTCCCCAACTCGTCATCAATGGAGGAAATATGAGCTAATCTCGCACAACAGGCCTTTTAAAACATTCTGCCCATCCAATATATTTTCTTCACTGCGATCACGAAGCTTTGCGCGCGATCGCGATGCACATACCAACCAACCAATGCGATCACAGACCAATACACGTGATCGCATAGAACAATTCTCCACCCTACACACGCGCCTCAAAATACTCTACGCGATCGTAGAAGTAACCACGCGATAGCACTGCCTATCCTTACCAACCTACACGATCGCAATCCTAACCATGCGATCGCATAGAACAAAATGCCTGCCCCACTATTTTACTCTACGCGATCGCAAACATCCTCACATGATCGCGTAGAAGGAAACCAGAACCTCACACCAGCAGAAATCTGCCTAGTTTTCAAGCCAAGGATTGGTCCGTTAACCACCCGGAACACACCCGAGGCCCTCAGGACCTCAACCAAACATACCAGCATATCCCATATCGTCATTCAAACTTAGTCGAGCCTTCGAAATACCAAAAACAACGCAACAACACCAAAATTGCATAAAATTCAAGCCTATGAACTTTGAAACTTCCAAATTTCGCCAACTATGTCGAAACCAACCACAACACCTCGGATTGACCTGAAATTTTGCAGACATATCCAAAATGACATTAGGAACCTGCTCCAACTTCCGGAATTCCATTCCGACCCCGATAGTCTATTTTCCACTACCGACCGGAAATTGCCAAAAACTAACTTTCGCCAATTCAAGCCTAATTCTACTCCGGACATCACAAAAATATTCTGAACACACTCCTAAGTCCCAAATCACCTAACGAAGCTATCCGAGCCATAAAATCTGCATTCCGAGGTCGTTCACCAATAAGCCAACTCTCAGTTGACTTTCTCAACTATTAGGCTACTTTAAAAGATTAAATGCCTAAATTCTCACCATAACCACTCTAAACCCGAACCAATAGACCCAACACACATAAATAAAGTTGAACCACATAAAATGAAGCAGAAACAGGGGAAATGAGGCTAAATTCTCGGAACGATCGGCCGGGTCGTTACATCCTCCCCTACTTAAACATATGTTCGTCCTCGAATGTGCTAAGAGTTGTTCTCCAACACTATCAAACTGTTACGTAGCTTACCATGCACATACCTGGGGGTGATCCCACGTCACTCTATCCCATATAGGTCTAATAGCACAATACTGTTGAAATTTCGAAATCCAAATCCTGGCCCACAAACCTTAGAGCCAAATTCCCACTTTTAAAATGATATATAATATCAAAATTTTCATAACTATAAACTGAACAAGTCTGAACATGTTGAATCAAGCCATATACGTACCCCAGATGAAATCACATAATACACTGCGTGACCCAAACTCTCATAGCAATAACTCTTAACCACCATAACTACTCAGAACAACCCAATACCGGTACATAACCTCTTATCAAGAAATGCCTCGCTCTAACACTTCCATATACTGCCGATGATGAAATAAGCACGTAGAACTAACAACCATTCGTCCGATCAACCAGACATGAAACTCCCCCTTACTAGACAGGAATTATAGCAGATTTCAAAGCCGACTCCCGATATTTATCCTTCCAACTATGCTGTAGAAAATTCTGAAAATATTCATTCTAGGTCCAATGACCTCCTCTCATCCATCACAACTACCCTGAAGACATGACACATCGATACAATTCGAAGCCAAAACCGGTGCAACTCGTGCACTTAACTGCAACATCCTAATGCAATCAAATTATGTAAAAGATCCACACGAGAGGACTATCCTGCCATTAATAATTACCATCACCATATCATACTAACAGTCTGGCACACACTGCAAAATCAGAAACACATGTATCCAATACCAAAGGTCATACCCCTACATAACTTCGCTGCACTGCGGGATCTCATCCAACGCCGGTCCACTTGAAATACTTCAAGACACCTTGCCCAAAATCAATAACAATTCAAAATTTGCCATTTGGTACTCAAAGCGCTTTGCCATAACCACGGGGAAAACCGGACGATACCATGCCACCTGAAATAGAAGGTATATAACCATACGCCTCAATCCCGTAACACCCAGTTACTTACCTTACTCAAATCTAGCTATAAAGCCCAATTAGAACCGCACCATATGTGCATATGACCAATAATCACCACTCCTCGCAACACTGAAGGGTAACTCATAGATCACTGTAGAACATGAATAAACTCAATCACAATCGAATGGTACCTTTCTCAATAATAGAAACTTGGAGCCAACAATTTCGACTTGGTGCAGAACACGCACCCATATTAGCCTACAGTGACCCTAAATTAACTTTGACCACCCACAACAGATAGATAACTTAGCGAAATGTTCATAATGACAGAATCCTGGTACATACTAACACCCGACTAACTCAGCTCGCCTCTTCACATTTCACTTCCACAAAATATTCTGTTTATCAGAACTCTCAGTCTCGCAACCCATGAAACGTACGGATTACCTTATCTGATCACAACTCCACCGCTCGAATACATAACACATCCCAAAAACTCACTCATTCCACGGGGGATACCCCTATAATTCTTCCATTCACCAAGCAACCTTGAATATCAACAGTCGATCCAACAATAGTGCGCCGCGATACCAATGAAGTACCCCTAACTCAAGCACATTGCTCTTTCCAAAATATATATACCCTCATCACGTCGTACCAATTAGTGATATTATCTACCTAGTCATCCAAAATTGCCCATGCTGCTTAAGAATTTATGACCTTCCTTCCAAAACCGAACCGTGACCTCACATATGCAAATCTCAATTCTACCCAACATACCGCACACCCCATGCCAACCTAGGAAAAAATACGGGAACTCCATGGTCCCTTCCGAGCCACAAGCAACTATGTATCCAACTAGCCAAGAATTTCCATTTTATCCCATTTAGAAACAACTCACTACACGCCATAAGAAAATATGCACCCGCAGTAGAAACCACCAGAAACTATCTGAAATCCCATTTGCACAACACCAAACCTTCAGGACTGAACTCTTCTAACTCAACCAAACTACGCAGACCACCAAAAATCCAAGAGCATTGCTAAGAAACACCCGAAAAACTCGTCACCTTATGAACACCCTGAAGAACTAATCGTATCCCTTACCATGCCGATCCGACCTACTACCAAGCTTCCCTATTTACCCAAGTTTCTCCTGACTTACCTTCAAATTGATACTTCTTCCTGCCGTAATACCACAAATTTGCAACCCAGACTCACCACACGCGACCCAAGCACAAAACCATATAGTCTAAGGCTCATAAGCGACTGAATACTCCCTCAATTATCCCCAAATGCACCACATTAGAAAAACTTACCCTGAAGAGACTTCTGCGAATCTAAATCCATTACCTTCACCTTCCTGATACCGGTATGTAGAATGATGTAGAATACCACCAGCCTTGACATCCTCTAACGTAAATCTCAATCACACTGACCAATTAGACAAAATCGACCTGACCCGTTTGCACACCATCATACTAGGAAAGTAATCCACTCACTTGAAGCCGCAAGCAAATTCATACACTGCGCACACTACCCCTTTTACAATTTCCACTAAATCATTCAATAGAACGTGATTACCCAACAGAGTACATTACAACCTATATCGAAGAAATTTCCATTACTCATGACATTCCCAGACCCCATACCTACAGGTCATAACTAATTTACCACTATACCTCGAACTGAAACCAATTCCACACATAATCATGTAATCAACTTATCAATAACAAACTCCCCCACTTGGCTCAAAGCCAAGGATCAAGACAAACAAGACTATGCCCGCACATTATTACTGCCACCATGCTGTGGTGGGATTCAACTAAAACCTCCATAAGATTATATGACCCACACCATCTAACACTCAAATCAATTGTCAATCTCCCATCCACCATCGCAATAGTCATGCCAACTTCCACAAGCGATCTAAACTCCAATTACAACATATATCTTTTACTGGTAGAAGAGAACTTATTACAGAACTACATAGGGACCACACACCCTAGGACAACCCGCAAGAGATACCCCTGCCCTCTTAGCCTCAACTGCTATCTCTCCATACACTTTTGAAGACCAGAACTATCACACAATCGCTACACCTTCTTGCATCTGAACACAACAACGCCTACCCTCGAGGCACCACAATATGCGGTAAAAACCTAAATTGATGGAAGAACTAACACTGGAGCGGCGGTCACATAAATCTCAAGCTTCTAGAAGCTCTACCCACACATGATTGACCACATGGATACCCTCATTGGACACCACTTGTCCCAAGAATGCTACTGAACCGAGCCAAAATTCACTCTCAGAGAATTGGTATAGAGCCTTTTCTCACTGAATCCTTATAATGCCATCCTCAGATACTGAGTATGCTACTCCCGGCTACGTGAATATGCCAGGACGCCATCAATGAATACAATAACAAGGAGTGCTAATACGGCTGGAATACACCGTCAATCAAATACATGAACGTTACTGGGGCAAACGATCAACTCAAAGACATCACCAGGAACTCATAACCCAACAGAGAAATCCTCTTCACTCCACAACTACACAACATGAGAGGTCTTCCAATCATACTCACAACTCAAGTCCACATACCAAATCGAGAGAGAAAATAAACACTCAATAAATCTTACCACATTTCCAGCCAACCCTTTTGACACAATTCACAGTCTGAACACATCTAACCATCAAATCACACCCACCACATAGGCATCTAGTCACCAATTCTCATTAATAAGAACACAAACGGACATACAAGTCCCCAATTACATGTGCCCACACAACGAAAACCTCAGTAATCCAGCCACAGAATGAATCCGGCCTCAAGTCTTCCAAACTGGCCCATTACCAACATGCCAAAATCACATCTCATCCATGGAAGTCACAAGCCGTCGATGCACAACTAATACCAAGCGCTCTCGTGCGCGTTAGAATACATGGAAGGAATTCAAGAGTTACGCTCTTGGCTGAATACAATGGATTCGCACGACAAGAAAAAAAAAATTTAAAATGTGAGATTTTCCTAAGGGTTCCGCAGCCTCTCAAAGATAAGTACAGACGTCTCCGTACCGATCCGCAAGACTCTACTAAACTTGCTCATGACCGGTGAGTCCTATGTAACCTAGCGCTCTGATACCAAACTGTCACGACCCCAAATCCAGGCCAGTCGTGATGGCGCCTATCATGGAACTAGGCCATCCAAAACTTCACTCAAATCATGATAAACTTCCATTTACATCCTTACTATACCGATTACCCATAAAAAGTTTCCTTTAAACATTTATAAAGCAGATAAATCTATACTGAACATTTAAATACAACCCCCGAGAACCTGGAGTCACTGTCATGAGCATCTACAAAAATATACAACTCAACGAAAATAAATTCTATAATATTAAACAAGAGAGGGTGCAGGACTGCAGACGCATGTAGCTACCTCGCAAACCACCAATAATCTCTGGAACAGATAGACAGCTCACCCTTTCCTAACACCTGAATCTGCACACAAGGTGCAGGGAGTAATGTGAGTACGCCAACTCAGTAGTAATGAAAATAAATCAAGTCTGAGAAGCAAGAAACACATAAAATCAATGTCATCAAATCACAAGAGGCACAACCTTTCTTTCCAACAGTATAACATAGATATGTGAAATCATCATGCCTTAAAGTTATCTTCAGAAAAATCCTGTAAAGAATGCATATGTTTAACAACTTCAAACCGAAAGATTTAGTATGCGAATGAAAGTAGTAAAGTCATAAGTAGCCCCTCAGGGCAAAAACATGTATCATAATCAGCCCCTCGGGCATGCCTCACAGTCACTCAGCACCTCACCATCACTCAGCACCTCACAGTCACTCATGCCTCCCAATCACTCGTCACTCGGCACCTCGGTGCGCTCACTGGGGGTGTGTACAGACTCCGGAGGGGCTTTTTCATCCCAAACGCTAATATCACTTAGCACCTTACCATCACTCTTGGCCCTCGGCCACACTCAGCAGAACCACTCAAAAGGCCCCTCGGGCGAATCAGTAAAACAGGGTACTCGACCCAAAACGTCATTTTAAATCTCAAAGTGGTGTAAATCATGCTGAGTTTCAAAAACAGTATGCACAATGCAGCTGAGTGTAATCATCAATACATAGTGAGAAAAAAAGCAGTAAAAAGCCCCCAAGGGGTCTAAACAGATCGCCATGAGGCCCAAACATGGCTTATAGCCCAAATTTCACAAATCTTTAGAACATAATTTAACATAAGGTTTTGAGTAAATATGCAACTCATTAGTTTCCGAAGAGAGGACCTAGTCCAATCAAAAAATCAATACGCGCCACATACTCGTCATCTGACATGTGCGCCATTCCAAAATCAGTGAGAAAATATGCAGTCCGGGGTTCCATACCCTCAGGACAAGATTTATAACTATTACTTACCTCTACCAGGCCACAACACTAGTCCACTATGCTCTTGCCCCTCAAATTGGCTCCTGATTGCTCCGAATCTAGCCAAAACCAGTTCAACATCATCAACATATACTCAAGGAACACAACCCAATCGAAAATTATCTAATTATACAAGAATCTCGAAATTCGGCCAAACCCGAGCCCCAAGCCCACGTCTCAGAATTTGATAATTTTTACGACATTAGAACCCTCGTCCTCCCACGATTCTATACATACCAAGAACACTAAAATCGGACCACAATTGCCCACTCAAATCCTCAAAAGAAGAATCAATTCCCCATGCACCCCTTCTTCCCCAATTTGGGTTTAATTCCAGCAAATTCTATGGTTTAATCACTTAGAAATCGACATATAAATGAGTTATGAAGTTAAAAAACTTACCTCCAAGTGATTCCTTTCAATTCCCTCTTCAATCCTCTCAAAAGTGCTCCCCAACTCGTCATCAATGGAGGAAATATGAGTTAATCTCGCACAACAGGCCTTTTAAAACATTCTGCCCAGCCAATATATTTTCTTCACTGCGATCGCGAACCTTGGCACGCGATCGCGATGCACAGACCAACCAACCAATGCGATCGCAAACCAATACACGCGATCGCATAGAACAATTCTCCACCCCACACATGTGCCTCAAAATACTCTACACGATCGCAGAAGTAACCACGCGATCGCACTGCCTATCCTGACCAACCTACGCGATCGCAATCCTAACCACATGATCACATAGAAAAAAATGCCTACCTCACTATTTTACTCTACACGAACGCAAACATCCTCACGCGATTGCGTGGAAGGAAACCAGAACCTCACACAAGCAGAAATTTGCCCAGTTTTCAAGCCAAGGATTGGTCCGTTAACCACCCGGAACACACCCGAGGCCCTCAACCAAACATACCAACATATCCCATATCGTCATTCAAACTTAGTCGAGCCTTGAAAACACCAAAAATAACACAAAACACCAAAATTACATCAAATTCAAGCCTATGAACTTTGAAACTTCCAAATTTCGCCAACTATGCCGAAACCAACCAAATCACCTCCGATTGACATGAAATTTTGCAGACATATCCAAAATGAAATTACGAACCTACTCCAACTTCCGGAATTCCATTCCGACCCGATAGCCTATTTTCCACTGTCGACCGGAAATCGCCAAAAACTAACTTTCGCCAATTCAAGCCTAATTCTACTCCGGACATCACAAAAATATTCTGAACACAGTCCTAAGTCCCAAATCACCTAACGAAGCTATCCGAGCCATAAAATCCGCATTCTGAGGTCGTTCACCAATAGGCCAACTCTCAGTTGACTTTCTCAACTATTAGGCTACTTTAAAAGACTAAATGCTTAAATTCTCACCATAACCACTCTGAACCCGAACCAACCGACCCAACAAATATAAATAAAGTTGAACCACATAAAATGAAGCAGAAACAGGGGAAACGAGGCTAAATTCTCGGAACGACCGGCCTGGTCATTACAGTAGGCTAGCTACTTTTCAATATTGAAAAATAGCCACAGTCCTGAAGGTCCAACTTCTACAAGTGAAACAACATAATAGTATCCCAGCGTTTAACCTTTTGCTTGTAGAAGGTGAAACTCCAGGGCACTAACTAATTTTCAATACAAGGGCGGAAAAGTGGCTATTTGTGAACAAAATTTCCTTCTCAATATGTATTTCTCTCATATGCGTTTAACATATATTTGGAATTCTCACAAAAATTACACACTAGTGTAATTTGCAGGCCGCAATTGCAAATTTAGGGGGAAAAACATTATTTCCCCCTATATTATTGAGTATGGGAATGAAAAGTCCAAGTATAGAGAAGGAATTTTTACATTCCTATACCACATAGGAAACCTTATTACCCTCAATGTTTAAGGTTTGACTTAATTACACTTAGTATACCAAATTACCAATTCTATACCATACTTAATTACGGGTCTAATTAATTGGATGATTTTTACTCCTTAATTAAAGGTGTCCATATATCCCACGTTTCTCTTCCCCATAATTCGTAACCAGCGCCGTTTTCCCCTCCCCTTTCTTCCTCTTCTCCATTCCTTCTTCTTCTCATCGTCTCTCTCTTTCTTCAAAAATTTGTTGGCTTTTCTTTTACAGGGAAGATAATGGTTGACTTTTCAAGAGTTTTATGGTAATGATGGCAAGCAACTGCCTGGAAGAAAAGAAAGATAAAGATTGGCGCTAAGGCTTGATAAGTAACATCATGTTGCGTTTCTTTCTAAAACCAACTTCAGATATGGACTATGCCAACTTCAGACAAAAACGTATGTGAAGTGTTGGGACTAATAGGCCAAACTTCAAAATTACTAGGCTTGCTTGCTTCATCTATGAGGTTAGCCTAAATAAGTAGAATTTCATAGATTGGATTTCAATCGCGTGTTTGAAGTTATTCCCAAAGTTGGTATACAATCTATGTATAATGAATAGATAGATTGTAGTTTAATTGTAGTAGAAACGATATTGAGATCTAACGATATTGAGATCTGTTTGACTTTGTAGTTTATTTGTAGATGAAGAGAAAATTTTGTAGTCAACAGTGAAGATTGGTCAATCAGTGTAAGCGAGGTTACAGGAAGGCTAGCAACGAGGAAGGGTGCTTCTGCATTGAATGAGAAAACAAGAGTCCAGAGAAAAAAGAAATAGTGTCATGTTTATGTAGTTTAGTTGTTGCTAATTGGTAGTTGAAGGAGAATACACAATTTTCTGAACAAATCTTTTATGTTTTTATTGCAGCAGACCTTTTTGTTTTGTTAATTTCTATTCAGTTTTAGTAGTTCACATGAATATAAATTGGTTGTTTTATCTTCATTTGTTCCATCTTTACAGCACTGTATCTTAGTTATATTAAACGTAGTTATTATGATGTTAGAATACAATTTGTCTACAAAAAAACTACACATTATCTATATTCTGGACACACTCAATGTCGTGATTGTATATAATTTTGTAGTTGAATATGTTCATAATTTGTATGAATTACCTCCAAGTTGTAGGTAATTTCTGTATAAATTTTAAGTTCAAGTTAAATTACACAACAAAATATCTACAGGTTATCTACAAATTATCTACAATTTAACTACAATTTCTCTACATTTTATCTACAATCTGGAAACACTGTATATTATAGTTAAAAAAATTTTAGCAGTTGTATTGTAGATAATAAATATTAAAATTCAACTACAATATATCAAAAACAAAATTAGATGCTTGACACAGAGTATCTACAGTTTTGGTTTCTACAATGTGAGTTGATTTTGTTGAATGATTGTTCGACTTTGTGATTTCTGGTACGAGGAAAAATATCGTCGAATTGAATTCCACAATTTGATTTTCAGTTTTTGAAGAGGCATTTTGCATCTGTACCCACTTTTTTTGCCACGTTTTAACTTATATCCGCTTTGTAAAAAAAATTGCATTCGTATTTGCGCATAACTTCAGCATGCGGGGCTGAAGTAGCAAAGGCAATGACGCAAAACTTCAGCTTTCTAGTAGACGGCTTGCAAACTTCAGATCTAGAGCTGAAGTTGTTGTCTTGTAACTGGGGAACTTCAGCATACAGGGCTGAAGTTCTCCAGTTATAAAAACAAAAACTTCAGCATACGGGGCTGAAGTTCCTCCAGCTACACTAGAGAACTTCAGCTCAAGTTTTGTCTTTATAACTGGGGAACTTCAGCATACGGGGGTGAAGTTCCCCAGTTATAAAGACAAAAACTTCAGCATACGAGGCTGAAGTTCCCCAGTTATAAAGACAAAAACATCAGCATACTAAAGTTTTGTCTTTGTAACTGGGGAACTTCAGCATACGGGGCTGAAGTTCCCCAGTTATAAAGACAAAACTTTAGTATGCTGATGTTTTTGTCTTTATAACTGGGGAACTTCAGCATACGGGGCTGAAGTTCCCCAGTTATAAAGACAAAACTTCAGCGTAATGGGGCTGAAGTTCCCCAGTTTACAAAGATAAAACTTCAGCTCGTAATTGTCTTTATAACTTGGGAACTTCAGCTCTAAAGCTGAAGTTTGTAACTGGAGCTGAAGTTTTATCTTTATAACTGGGGAACTTCAGCCCCGTATGCTGAAGTTCCCCAGTTACAANTAAATAGGGTACCCCGCGCAATTTTTACTTTTTGAAGTTGTTCGTCCTTTTTTTTTAATTGTAGTTTAACCAAAAATTACGCAGATGAGATAAACGTTTTCCGTTTCAAATTTGAATTGAATCTGGCTAAATCAATAACGAGATTCTCTTCCTGATTTTTAGCGTGCTATTATAGGAAGATTCTACCTCTATTTAATACTAATTAATGAATGGTATATAAATTGTAGGAAAACTATGGACTGGGCGGGTAATTTATATACTATGCACATATTTGGTAATAAGGTTTCATATATGGTATAGGAAGGAAAAAATCCCTATGTGAAAAATAATTTACATTGCGTTCTATGTTAATTGAGATAATGGACGGTCCGAGAGATGTTGTTAGCTTAAATCGCATTTAAAATATAATTTATAAATCGCATTTTAACAATGCAATTTATAAACTACATTTATGGCATGCAATTTATAATTTGCATTTATAAAATGAACCATACAAATCGCATTTAACCATTAATTTGTTATGACATTATTTTGTGAATTTTGCAATCAGCATCACGCGTACTCCTTCTAATTCAAGTTATATGACATAATTTGAAGAGGCACGGAGTTTAAAAAAAATAATAATACTTTTGAATTTTATGGTATTAAACATGTCTAATATTTTGTAAGGTTATAAAACTTTAAAAATATGTAGCTTTAGACATATCATAACATCTATATATCTATAAGGAACTTCTCATTAACGATTAAATGAAAAGTGTAAATCAACGATTTTCAAATATTAAAATATGTCATTCTTTTCAAAACGGGCTAATAAAGAAATCGTATCACAATAGAACGATGGGAGTACATGGAATAATTAGTACATTTCCTAAATGAAAATCTAGTAAAATCTCCTAAGATTTCAATATTTTTGAAACCCAATTGATTAATCCAATTATCCAAGCATAAACCAGGGAACGCCACATAACATATTTCCATACATTCACATATTCTATACAACAACAATTATACCTCAATCAGTTGTGTTAGGGTCCGAACAAACCTCCACATTAGTAATCAAATAAAATACTATCAATTGCATAAGTTTTTTTTTTTTTTGGAAAGCCACGGGGGTTTAGCAAAAAGTGGACAGATGATAAGATGTTAAGAGAATCGTTAGGCTAGTTTAGCCCAACAAACTAGTATAAGAGCTAATGTTTCGGACAAGTTTGGTAATGGCGGAGTGATGGTGTGGCGGACTTGTGTTCCATGTCCATTGGAAATACAAACAAATTAAGGAGACGCCAATCAGTCACGGTGGTGGGCTTTGCCCATAAAATACTTTGGAGAATATCGGTGGCACATATCTCTACATATTGATTTCGAGGGGGCCGTCAATACTGGTGTGGGTTATGTATTATTTAGATGGAAATTTTACTTCCTATAACAAAAGTATATACATTATTTATTAAAATTAAAATTATTTTAAAATATTATTTTCTATAGCTACCTTTTATATTTTATAGCAAAATAAGTATTTATGGTTTATATTTCCATTGAGATATGAAATAAGACATGAAATACGCTGTTTATGTTTTTCGTCTCTCTTAGACAGCTGGACATACCTATTTTTAAGGTGATTGTTGTTACTGTATATCGCACACCCTTTTTCCTCGCGGAGATCAGGTTTATGACATTGGTTGGGACAACTCGTTCCTTTTGGGAAAGAGGTTTGCATATTTTGAAGAGTCGCCACCTAACGATTTTAACGGTGCATTAGGGCACCTAAGGGGTTCAATTACAACTACGTTGCTAACCTGAGATTTGGGTAAGTGCTTGAAATTATCCTAAGGGGAAGGTGTTAGGCACCCCTCAGGATCCACAAGTGTGGTTCCCGGCCAAATGGTTTCGTGAATTTGTACAAATAACAAATAACAAGTAAAGGCTCTAATAGAGGGGATTTAAGTCTTAAACATACCGGTGTTTAGAAAAAACAGTAAGGGTAATTACGAAGTATCGTATACAAGTGTTTAGGTTTGTAATAATATGGATCACATCAATGCAATACCTGGTAATCACTCCTCGAACAGGGGCTACACGTGGTATTAGCGCACCGGTCATCATATCCATATTCTACCATTTCCGCCCCGTGAAGGTGATTAAAGCGTGTGTTGGTCACGGATTCTATTGCGTGCTATTACCCGTCCCATCCTATCAGTCCTGGAAGAGGTTAGGACTACTATCCTAAAAGGTGAGTACTATGCAGACCCTCGGGTTTAAAGGGCAAAACTCTAAGGCGACAAGCAAAGAACGTATAGGACTGCAGTCAGTGGGAAACACATAGGAGCATATAGGAAGCTCAAATTTTCCTCCGCAGATAATGCATATAATTAACACAACTCAAACACATATAAGGGCAGTATTGTTAATTAAGATCCTAAGACATGGTATCTAGGTGAATTCAAAGGATAAACAGACAGGCAGACTTGTTTTATAACTCAAGGAAAATATGCTCTTAATCAGTTTGCCTACTGATTTAAAGGAAATACCTATTAGTGTTAAGCATCACACACAAGAGAGACATATTTCTAATTTTGAAAAATTAGTCACCTAAGGCTTGCCTAGGCAGGGGCAGTGTATATTAACAGAATTATTAAAGGAACTGTTGCAAATTATTACTTAAACATGCCATTCTAGGCTGTTCAGAACAGAGACGCATTACCAATTATTTTTTTGGAGAAAACTGAGTGGGATGGTTATACTTTTTATACATTAGTAATTAGACTAAATTTAGTTGAGCGATTAGGGCCCTATAACATGATATCTAATGCACAGATAGAGATGCAGAAAGATGCGTATGCATTCCTAAGCATGATTTCTAAATGCTCAGTAATAATCATGGTTTCAGAAGATGCAAGAATGATAATTTATTTTAATGTTGTTTAACCTAAGACAAGATTTTTAAGCGTACATGGCAGTGTTGAACATGATAGTACAAAAATACCATTTATTAGCAGGATTTTTCTAAGTAAAAGTGAACATGCTGAAACAGTAGGTATGAGACCTAATAAACATGATTTTTAATGCATGAACTTGAACATATAGGCCTAAACATGATCTCTATTGCACAGATAGGAAATAAAATCAAACATCATGGCTTCTAATGCATGAATTTTAACACATGGGCCTAAACATGATCTCTATTGCAGAGATAGGAAATAAAGTCTAATAGCATGATTTCTATCCCTTTAATAGCTAATGCATGTGTAGCTACCCCTCCCTTTTCACTATACATCCCCTGAGCTGTTTACAGATTATTACAGGGTACGGAATTATGAATTACACAACCAAAGGAAAATAAGAAGTTACTTCTATAGGAAGCCTTCAATTAGGCCCAGATCTTCTAAACATCATTGCCTTATGGTATTGCATAGCCTTTCCATATCCGGACGTGTCAGAGTTCCCTAAGGACCTCAAGGGCTCCCGGGCAGTGCTCACACCCAGACATAGCCAGAGAATTAAACATGTGCAGTGTGGAAGTGCCAGCCTTGTGTGTCAGAGTTCAGATGGTACTCAAAGGGTTCCTAAAGCAGTGCTCACACGAAGGGGGCTGAACTTAGACTTCTAAGAGTGTATATGAGAGTGCTTTTTAATTAAAAGTATTTAAGTAAGGAATAGTTTTGAGAAAGGGTAAGTAAGAAAACAGTTTTTAAAGAAGGAAATAGAAACTTAACATCACACAAGGACCAAGGATAGTCCAACAATCACAAATAGGGGTAAGAGGATTAGGGACAAATACAGAGCATGTAAGGGCATACATACAGCAGGCAGATACGCACACATACATACAATCGGGAACTCCTAATGGTCTAGAGGATCAGGAAGTATAGTGCTAGTTCAGATTAACACCTAAGGCCATGGTTAAACTAATGTACCAGTCATATGCATGTAAGAAGTAGGTGCTAAGTATACAGAAACATGCTGGTCATAATCAGATAAAGCCTAATTTAAACATGCAGAGGGGAGTTCAGGATCCTAGATATATGTTAGAAGAATAAGTAAGCAAGTTGGAAGCATGCTGAATCACAACAGTAATGAAACATGTTGGTTTGAGGACTGAAATATAAATTAAAACATACCAGTGAAGTGAAGAAAGCAATAACACAAACAGGAAAGTAGGAGAATGCACAATAGTTAGCCTTGGCTTGAAGCCGGCTAACCCAGAGTAGTAGTAATTAGCACAGAAGAGAGAGCAGAGCGTCTTTTAAATTGTGAGAGAGATTTTTTGAACAGATTCGTTCGTGTGTGTATGTATGAATAAAGTATATATAGTTTTGAAAACTTGATGAAAAATAAGGAAAGAACCAGAATTAACCAGTGATTTTGGGACTGAATATCAATCAGTACCCAATTAGCACAAGTATCCCTATAATCAAGGGAGTAATTCACACAGTCAGTATTAAATAAGGAAAGAACCATATATAGCTTAGAGGAATATAAGAACAGTGTAAGTATAATAGGTAATTAGGTATCCCTTAATTGAAGGGGTTAACCTCAAACGGCTAGTAGGTAAAAATAATAATTAAAGAAAGTTCTGATGCCTGTAACACATAAGGAAACAGTTTCACCTCTAATCCAAACATGCAGTTGAGGCTAGGTTTCAGAAAATATCACTTAAGGAAATATCAATCAATTAACAGTTAATCAATTATGTAACAAGGTAAGAAAATAAAGTTGGAAATAAGAACATCTCATAAGAAATCAAGGATTCGAAACTGGTACTAATTAAGTGATGGCCTCATGTATCTAACATGCAGAATCAACAGAGGATATCGTATGAAAAATCAGTATAGTACTACTCATAATCATTCAGGGATTCAATACAGTAGTGATTCAAGCAAGGTGAACACACAAGAAGCAGCAGAATCAAAGACCCAAATAGCATAGTGAAGCAAAAATCACAAAGAAACAGGGATTACTCATGGGAAATAGACACACATACAAATCGAAAGAAAAGACATGCTCAACATTTAGAACACAGTGTTAAAACTAAATAAATCATGATTAAAAGTGATAAAACATTTAAGCATATGAGAAAAAATAACTTAAACTTTAAGAAATTGTTTGAAGAAAAGGTCTCAGAAACCCTAAGTGAAAAACTTGTTTAAAAATGGAAAACCTTCAAAAAATTTTTTAACAATACTCGTAATAAACCCGGATCTAGTGTAGATCTAAGAGAATAGGAAGGTTTTTTTTTAAGAAAACAAGTAAAAAGCTTCAGGATATACACAGATCTAAAGGAATCGTGAAAATACCAGGGGTTAGGGTTTCAGAGAGTTAAAAAACAAGAAAACCTTAAAGATGTTGCCAGCGTTAGCCGAAAAAGTCATGGCTCTTACTCAGACGGCCGGAGTAAGCCGGAAGATGGTATGAGGGACCATAGGTAGGAGCTGAATCGCTCCAGGCTCGCCTGAGGGCCTTAGGGTGCCATTAGACCGGTGTAGGGTGAAACAATAACCTGGAGATAGTGAAAGACCACAGTTTCTGTCGAGGGAACTAGCCAGAAAAGACGAACAAACTCCATTGGAGGTGGAGAGACAAGGGAAGGTTCTAGAGAGAACCAGAGAGCGATAGAGAGAGAATGAGAGATTGGGAAATGAGGGGTCGGAGGGGTGGTAGGTCTAGGTTTAATTATGGTAGGTGGGATCTGGGCTGTTGATCTAATTTGATCAATGACTCAGATAGATCCGGGTTGGGCCGAGTATGGAATTGATTTAGGCTGGGTATGAAATTGGGTTATTAAAATCTGATGGGTTGGGTTAGAATTAGGCTAGAATTTAAATATATGTGGCTAATTGTTAAGCACCCATTAAAAATAGATAAGTAATTAAATAAAATTAGCTAGTAAGCATATAAAATAAAATTGATGCTAGATAAATGAAATTAAGGTAATTAATGAGTATAAAAATATAAAAATGAAATAATTATT
>ML431475.1:0-86585 GCA_005239525.1 Nicotiana knightiana
TGTCCTCGCCCTCAGTACCACTAAAAATCGGAGGCTGGAGTCTACTAAACCTCTCTAACCTGCAATGCTCGTCATCTACCAAAGCTGGGACCACAAAATATTGGGATGGGGCAACCGGCTGGACTGGAGCTGTCCCCGGTGTCTAAAGCCCCTGAGTAACCTGCTCAGGTGTCCGGGCAGCTGGAGTCGGAGTGCCTCCCCCGGCCTGAGAAGTAGTAGCAGTAGTAGACATGGCGACGACCTGTGCCAGGCTGGTGCACACTATCAAAATCTGGGCTAGGGTCTCCCGAAGACCCGGAATCACAATGGGCACTGCTGGTGCCTGAGCCTATCCCGCCGGGATCTCAACTGCGGGGACCTGATCCTGAGCAGTGGGAGGGTCCACAGATACTGCCTCGGCTGCTGAGCGGGCTGTACCCCTCCCTCTGCCACGGCCTTGACCTCTAGCTGGTCCTGCTGGTGTCTGATCACCACGATCGGTAGCACGAGTCTTTACCATCTGTGAGAAAATGAAGACAACAGAAGTTTAGTTCCAGAATTCAACAGAGTCGCACGATAGAATTCAATAATATGGGATTATCCCTAAGGGTTTCTGTAGCCTTTCGAATATAAGTACAGACGTCTCTGTACCGATCCGCAAGACTCTACTAAACCTGCTCATGACTGGTGAGACCTATTTAACCTAGGGCTCTGGTACCATCTTGTCAAAACCCGATTTCGGAGTCGTGATGGCGCATGTCGTGGAACCAGGCAAGCCGCCCTTTTCATCTAAGCTAAATTCAGTTTCCAATAAAAATACAATTTTAAATGAAATTATTGGTAATACTAAGAGTCTGAAGTTTAAAAATAATATTTGAAACAAAAATTTAAAAATTCCATCCCCGGATCCGGTGTCACTCAGTCATGATCTGCTATATAAAAAAAATAAAGAATGAAGAAATAGACAACATAATCTCCAAATAAGAGCAACATGTGGAATAAGAAAGAGAAGACGAGGTCGCGATCGCCAGCTGCTACCTCGATAACTCCAAGGAAAACTCTGACAGCTACTCAATATCCACTACCGGGTCCCGGTGTGCCTGGATCTGCACACAAGGTGCAGGGGTAACGTGAGTACACCAACTCGGAAGTAAGAACCCAAACTATGGGCTGAGAGGTAGTGACGGACAAAACCTCAAAATTTACAATAAACAGTATACAGAAATTAGACATGCTAACAGTTTATCAGAATGAGTAATATGCCAAGTATGCCAGTATACTCTACATGCCATCATAAAAATATATGTATGAAACCAGTGTGGATATGCACATACTGCTCACAAATCTCACACAATAGTCCACTCAGTACCGTATATGGCTCTCAGGCCGAGGGAAAATTCCATCCCGGAATATACATAATCAATGGTGACTGTAGTCACTCCGTACTGAGGAAAAGGCCAATCCGGCCCCACGGAGAAAGTCCATCTCTGGAATACAACACTCGGACAAGATCCATGTCTAGGGACGATCCATACCTCACATAACATCCACTTCGGACACGATCCATGCCCAGGGAAAATCCATCCCTCAACATCAATGCGCTCACTGGGGGTGTAAAGACTCCGGAGGGGCCCTAGTGGCCCAAGCGCTATATCAAGACAACAAAGGAATGATTTAAGTATCGCTGCGGTGTGTAGTCCGATCTCATAACTGTCTCAATAACAGGCTCTCGGACTGACTCAGTCATTACTCTCCAGTCTCACTCACATGGATCACAGATGCATCCATCAGCCCGAAACAATGATAATTACGCATATAATTAACAATACTGAGACTGAGGTATGAAGTGATATGATATAACATGACTAAGTATATGAAATCAAATAATCACAAATTGAGACAGTAATATACGACCACTCGGGTCTCAACATTTTCGGCGTGAAGCCTAGCATTTATACTTAACATGATTTCTAACAGGTTCACAATTACCACATTAATAGAAGCAAAAATATCATCAGGGAATAATCACTAAGCGGTTCCATGGGATAAGCCTGGCCACAAATACTCGGTGCACGCCCGCACACCCGCACGCCCGTCACTTCGCATGCGTGTCACCAGGGAATAATCACTAAGCGGTGCCATGGGATAAGCCAGACCACAAATACTCGGTGCACGCCCACACACCCGCACACCCGCACACCCGTCACTTCGCATGCATGTCACCTCAGTTATAGTCATAAATCATTTAGCTCGGGGTTTTGAACCCTCAGAACCAAGTTTGAAAACGTTACTTACCTCAAAACCAGCTAAAATACTATTCCGCAGTGCCTTTGCTTCTAATTTCGGCCTCCGAGTGCTCCAAATCTACTAACAATCATATGTATATCATTATAATATGCCAAGGAAAGAAACCTAATCGAAATTTATCAAAAATACTCAAAAATCCCGAAATTGGTCAAACCTGACCTCCGGGACCACATCTCGGAACTTGATGAAATTTACACCATAAAAATCCTCATCCTCCCACGAGTCTATACATACCAAAGCACTGAAATCGGAGTCCAGATGACCTCTCAAATTCCCATTTTAAGGTCTCTAAATCACAAGTCCTAATTACCTATTTAAACACTATTTTCCCCCAAAGTTCCACCACTAATCCGATCTTTAATCAAATATAAATGAGTTTTAAGTCCAAAATCTTTACCTCAATGAATAACTATCGATTTCCCTCTTCAAAAACCCTTTAAAAGCTTCATACCCGAATAATAATGGTGAAAGAATGGCCAAAATTCGCTAAGGGTTCTTTTTATAGGTTCTGCCCAGCGATGACCGCACCTGCGGTCCTTTTCTCGCACTTGCGGTCCCAGATGCGCAGCTACAAAAATGACTTAAGTCCAAACTTCCGCACCTGCGGCCCTATTCTCGCACTTGCAGGCTCGCAGGTGCGACCAGGCGTTCGCACCTGCACTCCTTGGCCAGGTCCCCCTCTTCCGCACCTGCGATAAATCCTCCGCACCTGCTACTCCGCAGGTGCGGTCCAAGTCTCGCACCTGTGACCTTTGCTGACTCATCCAACTTCCGCATCTGTGGAGATTTGTCCTCTTCTGTGGGCTCGCACCTGCGGTTCCCCATCCGTAGGTGCGTAAACACCAGAAAGTTTCCCACCAGCAACTCCAAAATGCCAAAAAATCATGCCGTTACCCATTCGAACTCAACCCGAGGCCCTTGGGACCCCAACCAAAAATACAAACAAGTCATAAGTGATCACCCGGACTTAGTCGAACTCTCGGAACACCCAAAATAACATCGAAACACCAATTCAACACATGATTCAAGCCTAAAGATATTCAAACTTTCGAAATTCGCCAACGATGCCGAAACTAACCAAACCTCGTCCGAATGATATGATAATTTGCACACACATCCAAAATGACGCTACGAACCTGCTCCAACTTCCGAAATTCCATTCCGACCCCAATAGCGTATCTTCTACTATCGACCAAAAATCGACAAAAACTAACTTTCGCCAATGCAAGCCTAATTCTACACCGGACCTCAAAACTACATTCCGAACACACTCCTAAGTCCCAAATCACCTAACGAGGCTATCCAATCCATAAAATCTATATTCCGAGATCGTTTACCTCAATTCCCGATTGACTTTTCTAACTATTGAGCTCATTTAAGAGACTAAGTGCCTTAATTCTCACCACGACCACTCTGTACCCGAGTTAACCAACCCAACTCCACACAAAAGAGATGAATCACACAAGCAATGAAGATGAAATGGGGGAAACGGGTTGGACTCTCAGATTGAACGACCGGATCGTTACATTTTTTTGGAAAAATCCTACTTGGCAGTAGGTCGTTGTTTTTTCACCTTTTAAGCCGGGTATTTTTCACGTAAAATCCTTGTGTTCTTTACTTTCTGCATTATTTATTCAGCAACTGTAGTGTAAGGAACTCATATAAGAACTAGGTCCTTTGATAATCTAGTGCACGTGAAAATTGGGCACCACACAAATTACCCCTCTTCTCTTGTGTAGTGTTGAAGTATAAAACATCAATTGGTATCAGAGCATGTTATCCTTGAAGATTCTAACACCATAGGAATAGATCAAGATGAATGCATTACCTGGAAACTGTAAAAAATAATCCACTGCTAGGCCACCACTATCCAATGATCTCTACTATTGCTTATGGAAGGAGAGGAGAAGAGATCACTTACAGATGACTAATAGATGCTTCAAATGTGGTAAAAATAACCACATGATCAAGAGATGTCATATGTGAAAAGTCGAGTGGAAAAATCAGAGATCTAAAAGAAAAAAACAGAAAGAAGGAACATATTCATGATAAGAAGAAATACAATAACGGGCCATCCAAAGCAATGGTTGCTACCTGGGAAGAATGCTCAGATGAGGACATTGATGATGATGATGATGCTTAACGAGCTTTTATAGCAATTCAAATCGAAGAAGAACCTGATGAAGAATCTAATATAAGTATTCTGGACCTAAAGGAAAATATAAAATTCCGTTCTAAAAATAGACTATCAGAACTGTTGCTAACCTTAATTGATGAATCTAAAAATATAAGTAATGAAAAAGAACGGTTGTCAAAGGAGTGTAACATTTTGAAAGCGAAGTGCAAAAAACTGGAACGGGCATTTGAAACTGAAAATGAAAATGTCGTGTTGAAGAACCATGTTCATGCACTTGACACATCTATTCTAAAAATTAGATCTGAAATGTGAAATTAAAGTTCGGAGCAGGTAAAAAAATAGCTAGTGACACACAACTCTCATTAGAAAAAGGATCTAAAAATGGTAAAATATGAGCTATATAAAAGGGATGAACACCATATTCGGGAGAGAGGGGGGGGGGAGTGAAGCTCTACTGGCGCAAGTTAAGCAGAGGTGTGCTAACGTGCGATCCCAGCAATGCCGCACCGAAAACAGCATGCAACTCAATCTCCAATCCCTACGGCGAAGATAGATGGTGATGCGAGGGAAATTACCCCCAGTCATGCGTTCCACAAGCTCTGGTTCCACTGCAATTGATCAACTGGGTGCCGGGAGCAGAAGGTCAAAGTCGTGTGCAACAGGAGATCCAGTCCCCAACACCGATACATAAGGTGAGCCAATTAATGTTGTTGCTCAACGGCTGAATTACCCCACTACACAACCTGCGCCAAGCCCCACCATGGTAAACTCTAGATCTGAAACCCCTACTATGGCGGATGTGGTTAAAAAAAATTGAGCTCAACACCTAGGCATGCAATTGAAGTTTTTTCCCCAGTTATTAAAAATGGAGTCAAAGTTGAAAAACTAAATGAAATACAAATGGAGGAACATAGTAGGAAATGGAGATGTGCATTAATTGGCTATGTTTTGGGTGACACTACTGCATTTAAGGGGATGTTACAGTTTGTCTATGGAGTGTGGAATTTTGTTCCAACTCCGAGAGTCTTCCTCCATGACGATTGGTACTTCATCTTCAAGATTTACTCGGAGGAGGATAAGCACATATTACTTCAAAATGGGCCTTACACCTTCAATAACAGACCGATGATACAAAATGTAGCGACCGGACATGTCATTTTTAATATTTACGCTCCTTTCAACTATTTGAAGTTTTGATAGTTTCATATGATGTATTATGACGTGTGTGAATTGTTGGTTTTATTTTTAGGTGTTTCGGAATTTGTTCAGAAGGATGAAATTCGTGTTTGAAGATTTAAGTTGAAAGAATTGACCAAGTTTGACTTTTTATTATTAGACCTCTGATTGGATTTTTGATGATTCCATTAGGTTTGGATGGTGATCTTGGACTCGGATGTATGCCCGAAATTTCATATGGATATTTATAGAAGGTTTCGGTGCCAATCGATGAAAGTTAGAAATTTGAAGGTTTGAATGGTCGTATGTTTGACCGGAAGTTGAATTTTATGATATCGAGTCCGGATTGTGATTCCTTAAATTTCAGTAGCTTCGTTATGTCATTTATGACTTGTACGCAAAATTTGAGTTCATTCCGGTTTGATTTGATATGTTTCTACACGAATTTTGAAAGTTGAAAGTTTATTCAAGTTTGAATTGAGGTGAGATTCATGATTTTGATGTTGTTACGCGTGATTTGAGGCCTTTTGTAGGTTTGTGTTATGTTATGGGACTTATTGGTATGTTCCGACTGAGTTCCGAGGGGCTCGGGTGAATTTCAGGGTAGTTTAAAACCATTTCTTGGCCATTTTTAGTTGCTGATTTTTGGCTATAGGGGTGTACATTGCGATAGCATGGATTTGGTCGCGACAGAGAAGAGAAAAATAGGAAAAATTGGTCTGTGAATTTTCGATCGGTGGAAGGCTTTAGTAATCGCATAGAAGGAAAATTCTGCTGCACAGGGCTGACTTTTGTAGCTTATATCTTATAATCTATAAGGAATTTGGAGATGTTCTAAAAATAAATGATGTATCCCTTGGTGTCTAGTTTTCATAAATTTAAACCATTTATCATTTGGAATTCATTAAAAATTGTTATGACCATTACACTAGAGGCTGCCCGGAAGAGTTAGACAAGGCTGTTGGAAATTGTTCATCGCAATCGCAGGGAAATGGCCGCGATCGCATAGCGTAAAAGTGTGTTGGAAAATTTTTGCTTCGCGATCGAAAGAATTTTCCACTATCGCATAGGGTAAATGACTGGGCAGCAGAACTTAAGTTCTGAAAATGAGAATTCATCTCATTTTCTATTTTTGACGATTTGGAGCTCGGGGAGAGACGATTTTCGGGAGATCTTCAAAGAAAACATCGGGGGTAAGATTTCCAAACTCAATTTTGGTCAAGTTACCCGAATCTATTGTTGTTTTCAGCATTTAATTGGTATTTTAAGTTGGAAAATTATGAAAACCCTTAAGGTTAAATTGAGGATTTGAGGGTCGAGTTGCCCTATACATTATATTTGGGATGGAGTTCTCTGGGCATGGAGTTGCCTTATACATTTATATTTTGAATGGAGTTCCCTGTGCTAGATTGGTCCTGTATAGTACTGAGTGACTGAATGTCAGTTATTATGTATATATATTTGGGATGGATATTCCCTGGGCTGGATTGGCCATATACAGTATTGTGAGATTGAGTAGTCTGAGAGTGTGAGTACATGAGTTCATCATTGTGCTGCATTGCATTAGACATGCATAATTGATATGTTAGCATAAAGAAGTATTTTTTCTCATGCCATATGATATTGAGATTTCTTATCTATCGTTAAAGTTTTTGAGAAGAATCACAAATTTGGACTTATATTTTCGGTGACTTTCGGAAAATGATTTGAGTTTTACTGTTATATTGAAAAGAAAATATTTATTTTTTGGAATTTTATACGAGCTAAGCATTTTATTATTGACTTATTACCCGTGCTGCTTTAAATTGTATTGTTATGAGATGTTATTAGTTATTGGAGTTAGACTCTAAACCTTGTCCCAGCTCGTCACAACTTTCAACCTAAGGTTAGGTTTGTTACTTATTGAGTACACAGGGTCGGTTGTACTCATACTACACTTCTGCACCTTGCATGCAGATTTTGGATGTTGATGTTGTTGTACATGGCGGGAACTAGCATTGAAGATGTACCTGTGATCCAATCACAACTGCCTCTTGTTCTAGGTAGATCTAGAATTTTTAAATTTGTTCATGTATATTGCAAACATATGACCTATTTTTATTCACACCAATTTTGTAAATTCTAATCTTATAAGCTCATAATTTGTAATACCAGTTTAACCTTCCATTCCTTCATGGGGTCGGTTCATTTTGTTTGACCTTGGGAACTGCATTATCCTGTTTAACCTTCTATTCCTTCTTATCTTGCATTGGCTTCTTCTGCACCTTTTTCTGAACTCTTGGTTGTTGCATCTGCTCAGGTTGATTTTCTTAGGTTGAAAGTAGTGTACTACTCAATAAGTAACAAATCTAACCTTAAGTTGAAAGTAGTGACGAGCTGTGACATAGGTTGGAGTTCGACACCAATAACCAACAGAAGTTCATAACAGCATAACGAAAGAAATAAAAGAAGTAACTCAGAGATAAAATGCTCAGCTTGTTCACAATTTTCAGAAAAAATAGATCCGCCTTTTTAGTATATCAGTGAAAAATCCAAATCTTTTACCGAAAGTACCGAAATATGAGTAAGTTTGAAAACAATATTTTTTCTCAAAAAACCTTTCAGCAATAAGTAAGATGTTTCATTTTCTTTCCAGATAGCCAGTGTAAGGATACATCACTATGCCCCTATGTCAACATGTGTGAGAAATCATGAATGACGTGATACCATACAACATGAGAAAAGATGCATGCCTATGCATGTTTGTCATATGTGCATGTCAATGCAATGCATCTCAGAGATGAACTCATGTATTCACACTCTCAGAGTACTCAATCTCTCTGTCTCACACTTCGACTCATTATGCTCAATCACTCGACATGCTTAGTCACTCAATACTGTATATGGCCAATCCATCCTAGGGAAGATCCATCCCGAATATATACATAGCAACTTCCAATAAGTCATTCAGTACTATATAAGGCCAATCCAACCCAGGGAATATCCATCCCCAAATATAAAATGCGTCGGACAAGATCCATGTCTAGGGAAGATACATCCCTCAATATAAATCAATCGCGCTTACTGGGGGTGTGTGCAGACTCCAGAGGGGCTCTTTCAGCCCATGCGCTATATCAAGCCAATTATGGCACAAATCAATATAACCTGATGCAGCGTGCAACCCGATCCCATAATATAATCAATATAATATGTTGCATCATGCAGCCCGATCCCATAATATCACTCATACTCAGGCCCTCGACCTCACCTAGTCATCAATCTCTCTAGTCTCTCGGGCTCACAATGCCATGAAACTAGCCCAAAATGATGATATGATATGTCAATAGATAGAAATAGAGACTGAGATATAATATGAAATGAATGAACATGACGGAGTATGAAATTTCAATTTAAACAAGTAATTCAACAACAATATGACCTTGGTGGGCCCCAATAGAAGAAACATGAAGCCTAGATATGCTTTCTATCATGGATCACAACTTAATAGCTCTAGTACGTAAAGATTTCATGGTTACAAATAAGATAAGGTAGCTACACAGTACCACAAGAACACCGGAGTCACAGTTCACACGGTGCACGCCCACATGTCCATCACCTAGCATCTGCGTCACCTCAACACCAAACACATAGCACGTAATTCGGGGTTTCATACCCTCAACACCAAGTTTAGAAGTCTTACTTCGAACAAGCCAAATTCCAATATCGAGCAAGACAAGTGATGCTCCCAAAATGCCATCTCGCGCGTACCGACCTTCGAACGGCTCAAAACTATCCAAAAGCAACTCAAATACATCAAATAAGGCTAAAGAAAACAAACCCATCGATAAATGTTGAATCTTTAATCAAAATCCTAAGATCAGCAAAAAAAGTCCAACCCGAGTCCGCACCTCGGAACCCGACAAAACTCAAACAATTCGATAACCCATTCAATTATGAGTCGAATCATACTAGTTTCACTCAAATCCGACTTCAAATCAATGTTCAAAACTCAAAAATTCGCATTAGGAACTCAAAACTAAAACCTCCAATTTTCTCTTTAAAATTCATCAACCAATTGCAAAAAATGATGATAGATTCATGAAATAAGATCAAAACTAAGTTTAGATTACCTACTCAATCCTTGTGATAAAAATTGCTCCAAAAATCGCCTTCATCCGAGTCCCATATCTCAAAATATGATAAAAGAACCCAAACCTCGATTTTATAGCTTCTGCCCAGTAGTTTCCGTATTTGCGGACAAATCATTGCATCTGCGACCAGTGTTTCTGCGGTAATTTCTTTGCTTTTGTGAAGAACCCCTGACCAGCAACCATCGCTTCTGCAATCTTAACTCATTTCCGCGATCGTGCTTCTGCGCACTTGAACCGCATCTGCGGTTGCACAGGTGCGCCTAAGCACGCACCTGTGATCCTCACGCTCAGCTCCCCATCTCACTTCTGTGATGACACTGCCGCTTTTGCGGCTCTGCACCTGCGCCCAATAGTCCGCAGGTGCGGTCACACCAGAACAAGCACCTCAACAATTCAACATGAAATAAAAATGATCTGAACCTCGTTCGAAGCTCACCCGAGCCACTCGGGACCTCGTCCAAATATACGAAGAAGTCCCATAACACAACATGGACCTACACGCAGCCTCATATCATGCATAAACATCGAAACGACGAATCACACCTCAAATCAAACTTAAATGAACCTTGAACTTTAAACTTCCATAACTCGTGCCGAATAATAGCAAACCAACCCGAAATGAACCCAAATTTTGCACACAAGTCCCGAATAACATAATGAAGCTATTCCAATTCTGGAACTACAATCCGAATTCGATATCTTCAAAGTCAACTTCCCATCAAACTTATCAACTTTTCAAACCTTCAAATTTCCAATTTTCACCAATTTGTGCCGAAACCTTCTAGAAACATCCAAATGCAAATTCGGGCATATACCCGAGTCCAAAATTACCATCCGGACCTATCAAAACTATCAAAACTCCGTTCCGAGGTCAAATTCACAAAAAGTCATACTTGGTCAACTCTTCCAATTTAAAGCTTCAACAATGAAATTCATTCTTCCAAATCAATTCTGAATAACCTGAAGACCAAAACTGACAAATCACATAAGTCATAATACATTATACGGAGCATAATTATGCCTGTAAACTGCCGAACAAAGTACAAATGCTCAAAAAACCCGGTCAGATCATTACAGAATATGACATTAGAGAAAATGGCTAGGACTATGCTACTTGCTAGTAAATTGCCTCACAGCTTTTGGGCAGAAGCTATGAACACTGCATGCTGCATCATAAATAGGTGCATGACTAGACCTCTTGTTGAAAAGACTCCCTATGAGTTACTTAAAGGGAGAAAGCCAAATATATCTCATTTTAGCGTATTTAGATGCAAGTGCTTCGTGCACAATAATGGAAAAGACTCCCTAGGTAAGTTTGATTCCAGAAGTGATGAGGGTATATTATTGGGATATTCTTCACATAGTAAAGCTTATAAGATTTATAACAAAAGAAATATGTGTGTAGAAGAAAGTGTACAAGTGATTTTTGATGAAATTAACATTCTTTCAGAAAGGCAGGAACAAGATGATGAAGCAATTGGGCCGGTAAGAAACTCAAATGAAACTACAACCCAGACTGAAGCTGCACTAGAGGAAGGAACAGGTGATGGAACAGGTCCTTCCACCCAGGGCAATCTAATAAGGGGAGCTGAATAGAGAGGAACTGATCCTCAAACCTCGAGCGAACATGTCCATGAACCTGTTCCTTAGCAACAAAACCAGGAAGAAACATCCAAAGAAATTGACACCCATATTGCAACAACCACAAAATTAGATTTGGATAAACCTTGTTCATTTGCTGATCAGAAAATGTATAAGGGAATGATTGGCTCTTTGTTATATCTCACTACTAGTAGACCTGACATAGATTTCAGTGTAGTCCTTCGTGAAAGATTCCAGGAAAATACAAATGAGTCTCACTTGAAGGTGTTCAAGAGGAATACTTAATAGGCACAACTGATCTATGTATATGGTATCCAAAAGATAGTAATTTTGATTTAGTAGGATATGCTGATACTGATTATGCATATTTTCTTGTGGATATAAAGTGTACTTCAGGTATGACACACTATCTTGGCTCATGTCTTGTGCCTTGTGCCATCAAAAAGCAAAACTTTATGGCTTTGTCTACTGCTGAAGCTGAGTATGTAATTAATGCCTCATGTTGTGCTAAATTATTGTGGAGTAAAGAGGAATTAATGGACTTTGGAATTGATGTAGAATGTATCCATATTTTTGTGACAATATTCGTTCAATCAGTATGACCCAGAACCCGGTCTATCACAAAAGAACTAAGCACATAGATGTTAGACATCGTTTTCAAAGGGATAATTTTGAGAAATGGTTGATCACTGTGGAATTTTGTGCTACTAATAAGGAAATTTTTGAATCTTCACAAAAGATTTAAGTAGGTATAACTTTGAAATGAACAGGTTAGAACCAGGGGTGATAAAGATCACCTAAAAAATCGGTTCTAACTCAATGATTGGTTAGATAATTTGTAAATTTTGTGAATGATAAATTAGATTTTTCTCAATATCATGCTTTTATTAGTATGATCTTGTGCCATGTGCTAAAATGTCTCGCTGATATTAATGATATTATCCTTATTTTCTTGGAAAAAAACCAGTCTTACACAAGAACTTTCAGTGAAGAACCTAGTTCATCGAGCTTATAAGGTATGTATTCTACACTCCGCATAATTTGAAGTAATTGTATATGGATCATGAATTGAAAAGAGTCCCACTTTATCCCAAACTACTTCTGAACTAACTAGTTATAAACGAACTAGTTTTACCAAGAGTCCAATGATCATGTCCAACTATGCCTTATAAAAAGGACAAAGCGATTACTGCAAATATATTCCAGTTATTAAGTCCGGAGTCGAATCCCACGAGGAATTAACCTATCAATCACAGCTATCAGACTCACACAATTTCACGTAATCAACCTTCTGATTTATTTAAATAACAGATTGGATGTTTTCTAACTAACTATTATTTAAAGAGACTGCAGTAAATAAGAACTAACTAAGAACGGGTTGTAAACAATAATTGGAATGGTCTAAGGTTATGATTTCCCCTATTGTTGGAATCCTTTCTGCTATGTTTGTTATAAATTTGGCTAAGTCTTCTCTATTGATCATGAACACTCTGATTGTCGTAAATCTCTCCCGATTAATTACAACAATATACTTGACATATTCTCCCGAATTACACTAGCTAGCTTTAATTACAGCTCACTTAGATCGCATCCAAGGTTTCGTTATCCCTAATCCCACCTTTAAACCCTTCATATTGATCCCTCATATACGTTAGGAGTGATATTATTCAACAACTACCTAAATATATACTCTCTCCCGAGTAATGCACACTAAATAGGCACAACCAATTGAGGGCCCTTCAATTAACAGAAACAAGCATGTAGTTGAACAAATAGAGATAAAACTTTGGCAAATCTATATTAACATAACAAGAAATTCATCCTTCAATAGGTTCCATCAAAACCCTAGGTTAAATATTTAGCTACTCATACTAATGCAAAACATAGCAATAATATGATTCATGATTCACAATGATAAGTAAAAAGAAGAAGAAATAAACTCTAAGGAATTGCTTGATCTTCTCTCCCTTGTTCTTGCATCCAATTATGTCTAAAAACAAGTCTAAACCGACTGTTAGGCGAGTTTTGGGTTTTTATAGGGTTAGATTAATTGCCCAGGAATTTACACTTTAGCCCCTAAGTTCCTCGTTGCTAAACTCCCGACCGCGGTCGCGGTCTCAACCGCGGACTCGACCGCGGTCATTCACTGCCTTTCTATTTTTGTCTGCGTTTCAGCGTGCCTAGATCCGCGGTCGTGGACCTGGCTTTCACCGTTTTCTTTTCCTTTTCTTGCTCTTTTTCATCCGGGCTATCTTTGATTGGCCTTGTATGTACATACTTGACTCCAAAATGCTCTTTATCTTCCTCCTAGCTCGGAGTGGCTCCTGCAAAGCATAAGAATCTCAATTAGAGCATTTTATTATCTTTTATCATTTACACATCAATAAAATATGGTTAATTTAGAGTATAAATAGCGTCTACATTGCATAATATAGGCTACTATCATCCAACGTGCCATAATTGCCGAAATATTTGGGAAAGAGTCTGACGCCTCTTCAAACTGAAACTCCCAAGATGAAAAGACTTCTAACCTCCAAAAAGCTTTTGTTACACACTCATCCTTTTCCATCTTTAAATTGATCCGACCTTACCCTCTTATCTCAAATATTTTTGAAAGATCAAAATCTCCAAAGCCTCAAAACTCTCTCTATTTCTCTCAAGTTTCTGAACTGATAAAATGGCAAACACCCATGAGAATCCCAAAAACTATGAAAACCCTTTCTCACCACCCATAAGAACCTTCACCCACACTTTCAACCACTCATACCCCCAAGAAAAATCATATCAAAATGCTACACGCAACAAGTGTCTACTAGAGAACAAGCTAAGAAATTGTGTGGAATGCCATAAGCCGTTTAAGCACAAGAATCACAAAATTCTGATGACCCTTTCTGGTCTGCGACTGAGGTGGAAGAACCAGTTTCTTCTGAAACTGACAGGTAACCTCTAAGTTTCCCACTTCTGAGTTTGGTTTTGAAATTGCAGAAAATCTTGAGAATCGATTTGTTCTATTTGGGTCTATGACTGGTATTGAAAAGGAAAATGTTGTTACTGGAGATATTGGTGGTAAAAATGAAAAGAAAAAATAAAAAGAGAGCGGGGGTGTTGAGGCTGATGTGAGGGTAAGGGTGAAATAACAAGTGGTTGGATTTTTGCCATTGGTTATGGATTACATGAGGAGACAGGTGCAATGTTGGTCTGGAGTGAAGAGATTATTGATAATGAGGAGACTATGAATAAAGTATGGGGATATAATCACAGGACATGAGTGATGGTTCTGGTGATAGAGGTGCAACAAATGGACTAGTTAGGTTAAGAAAATGGTTTCATGAACCAGTTTCTTCTCTTGCTAAAATACACAAGAGTCCCAATCTGCTGTAAAAGGTGTCAAAAGTTATAATCAAAATAAGAAGAGTAAAGTTAGAAAGGTTGCAGGAAAGGGCATGGGTGGCACTAAGAGAAAGAGTGCTCCTTCTATCCCAGTAGCAACTCATCCCATAAGAGGAAGAACTACAAGGAGCCACAAGAAGTAGAATAAGCCAAGTGGAGTAGTCTAGATTGAAGAGATGAACTTGGTTCATAAGAATAAAGATAAAGATGTGGAAGTACCCACACCTAGTTCCAGAAAGAGTAGGACTTTTCAAGAAACAAAGGTTGTGGCAGAGGGTTCGGTTGTGACTATAACAACCACGTCTACCAAAAATAGCAAGAAGGCTCAAATAGTGGAAGAAAATGGTTAAGGATGTTGATATTGAACGATTCAAGACTAGGTTGGCAGAAGTAAAGGCTAAGAGAGACTATCTCAAGTGTGATTTTTCAAAGTAAAAGGAGAAGAATGATGGTATTCTTCAAGATACGTTGAAGCTGCTTCAAGCCAAGAACCAAGAACCAAGAACCTGGTCCTTCCTAGCTCGAAATCCTTCCTAGCTCAGTTATAACTAGTGACCCAAGTGGGATTTCTATATTTTTTGCTCATGATTCTATGTTTTTATTTCTTCTTATGCCTTGTGGTAAGATCTTATCAATCAATGAAATTCACTACTTTTGCTCTAATTGTTTCTTGATATTTCTTAGATGGATGATATCCTTAGATTGATAAGAGAAAATTGAATCCATGATTGCATCTGAAGTAGCCTCAATGGCCACGAGTAAGATCTGCTAAAATTTGGTTACTTAACTTATTATGCAACTTTTTGATGATGCCAAAAGGGGAAATATAGGTTGTGCTTTTGCTTTGGATTGTGATGTTTATAATTTGTGACTTTAAATGGAACGCATTCTAACATTGTGTTTGATGTTGAGTTGAGCTAAAACAGGTTCCATGCTTTTGAAAAGCACAGAGTTTGTCATCATCAAAAAGGGAAAATTTGTTGACATGAGTAGTTTTGGTTTTGATGATTGAAAAAGGAATACATGCATGAACCAAGTACATGGACAGTATACACAGGTGACCGACATAATCAAGCAAAAGGCATGCACGTGAAAGGGATAAGTATAAGCGGTTATTTCTAATAATCCCTGAAAGAAAAAGGTTGCATATTTGGTAAGGATCATAATTCCTTACTTGAAGAGAACTCTATCCAAGATAAGGGAATAGTTAGAACTTGAAGTTGATTAGAACTCTTCCACCAAGGATGAGTAAATCATTAGAACTCTTGTTAATCCTTATTCTACTAATTATATAAATATCAAATGTGTTCTCTTTTACATGTGATACACACATATTGAAGTTAAGAATTAATTGAGAGCAAAATAGCAAGACATTTTGTGAGCAATTACTGTGATATTTAAGAGTGCGATCTTGAAGCTACAAGAACCAGATTGAAGAACTAGCTCCATAAAGAGTTTTATGTGTCTTTATTTATTACTAGTTCAAAGTGTAGTGGGCGTTTTATGTTGTACCTTTCATATTTCTTAGAGGCAAATTGTACTAGGTACCTGAGTTGAATCTTTCAAGTAAGAGCTAATCTGAAGTAGTTGCAACAGCTTGTGACGTGTTACTACAAGGGTTAGAGTTAATCCTTAGGTTTGCAAGATGTTGTAAACTCTAGTTGTATTGCTCAAGTTAGAGTTAATTTGAAGTAGTCGCAACAGCCTGTGGCTAGTTGCTATAAGGGTTAGAGGTAATCCTTAGGTTTGCAAGACTTTGTAAACTTTGTTGTTGGCTCTGAGTTGTAGTGAAGTGTTTGGGGAATATCCTACCGATTAGCAGATCGTGGTTTTTTCACCTTTTGAGCCGGATGTTTTCTACGTAAAATCCTTGTGTTCTTTATGTCATGATCCAAAATTTCCTCTGTAGGATGTCGTGACGACACCTAGTCTCTAAAACTAGGTAAGCCTAACAACATATGGAAACATTAAATAAAAGCTTAGAATTTCAGAACTCCAACAATTTCATAAATAAAATCTGTAAACTCAATACAATCACCTTCCAAAAACCTGGTGAGATATAAGTCACAATCTCTAAGTATAGTGCTGAACAATCCAATACATCACTGTCTGTAAAAGTGAAATGAAATAAAGAAGAACAGAATAGAAAGGGACTCCAAGGCCTGCAGACGCGGGCATGAGTACCTTGAAGTCTCCAAATGCAACTCAACGCACTAGTGCCGGGACTGGTAAATGTAAATGGATCTGCAAAAAAGCATGTGCAGAAGCATAATATGAGTATACCACAACGGTACCCAGTATGTACCAAGCCTCACCTCGGTAGAGTAGTGACGAGGTCAGGTCAAGGCCCTACCGAAGATAAGAAGAAACAAGACGAAAGATATAATTATATAATGAAACAAATAAGGATTTTATGAGAAGTTAACAACCCAAAACAAAGATAGTTAATACAACACGGAAGGAAACAAAGATTTACATGTTAAGGACACAAACAACTAAGGAAAATACAACAATTAAAGAAATATCAACAAGGGCCACTATCAAGGTATTGCCTCGTAGTCCCGAATTCTAAAAGTAACTCACAGTCTTTTTCTTATATCACCGCAGGAGCCTTTACATTTAGTTTTAAAAATTATTTTCCCGAAATAGAACCCTGTGTCTTATCTCACCTTATGTCACGACCCGAAATCCCACCTTCAATCCGTGATGGCGTCTAATGTTGAACCCACTAGACAAGCCAACGTTACTGGTTATTCCGATTTATTCCTTTGTTATTTAGCATTTAAAAGCGAAATACAAGAACAAATAGAAATAAGAATGCGGAAGGTAAGAAATTCAACAATTTAAATAATAAATCTTACGAAATTTCCTTACACATACCCCCAGAACTGGTGTCACAATTTCACGGACAGTCTAAGACTTACTAAAAACATCAGTCTGAAATAAACAAGTGTAGCTGTCTAGAAATACAAGGTAAGACAGAAGGAAAGAAATAGATGGTGACGCCAAGGCCTGCGGACGCCTGCAGGACTACCTCGGTGTAGCCGTGGACTGAAAGATACTCCCTCACTCAATGTCCACTCGGTCCGGCTCCGTAATCTGCAAAACATAAAGAAGTGCAGGTGTAGCATCAGTACAACCGACCCCATGTACTGAGTAAGTGCCGAGCCTAACCTCGGCGAAATAGTGACGAGGCTAGGACACGAAAAATAATAAATACCTGTGCAATTCAATAATATATAATAGAAAGGACGATAGGAAATAAACAGTTAAGTTTAAGACGAGGGAGAACATGCTAGGGACAAGGGGAACAAGTACTAAGTCACAGAAATGAAGCAACAGTTTAAGTAGCATCCATAGAAATAGGAAGTAAACACATAGAGAAAACAAGTGCACGGCATCACCCTTCGTGCTTTACTGTCATCCTCACCAAAACAAGTGCACGGCATCACCCTTTGTGCTTTACTCTCATCCTCACCAAAACAAGTGCACGACATCACCCTTCGTGCTTTTACTCTCATCCTCACAGAAAAAAGTGCACGACATCAACCTTCGTACTTTTACTCTCATCCTCACAATGTAATGAATAAATGAAACGGCACGATATTAACCTTCGTTCTTTTAAATATAAAAGTCATGGCACGGCATCACCCTTCGTGCTTTACACTCTTATCCTCACAATGCAATAAATAAATACACGGCATCACCCTTCATGCTTTACACTCTTCCTCACCCAAACAATATCAAGAACAACAATTTGGCAAGGAAAAACCGCAATACAAACAATAAATCACAACATCCTGGCAAGGGAACAATAACAGAAATATCACCGTCCCGGCAAGGGACACAGCTATAACCAATCTCACTGAATATACAACATAAACAAATGACCCTCAACCGAATAACTAATCAATAGTGTCCACAACCAATTATGTCCAACAACCAAATATTCTCCAAAACGAAATTCTACTTCATAAAACAGTGAATATCGAAGAAAAGCACATATACCATAAAAAATGACTCACGGGCATGCTTGACAACAATGTATAGGTACTCGTCACCTCACCTATACATTGAACATGATAATAACACGTAACACATATGACTCAACACCTATTGCATCAAGCTAAGGCTAGGCCAAATACTTACCTCGGCTCCAAGAATGCAAATCAAGCCTCTAGCACCGCTTTTCCTCTCGAATCCGACTCCGAAATAATCGTATCTAGACATAATCGACTCCATAACATCAATAATTACTCAACAATTCAATTTCAATGCCTAATTATAGATTTCCCAACATTCTTCCAAAAATTCCAAAATTTGACCCCGGGCCCGCTTGGTCGAAACACAAGGTTCGGACCAAAACCTGATCACCCATTCCTCCACGAGCCCGAATATACAATTTATTTTAAAATCCGACTGCAAAACAAGGTCAAATTCCCAAATATTCAAAAAGCCCTAACTCTACCCAAAACTCCAATTTCTACCCTTAAATTCCATGATTTTAGGCGTAGAATCTAATAAATGTTGATGAAAATGGAAGAAAATGAAGTTACGATTACTTACCTATGAAGCTATGGTAGAAAAGATGCTCCAAAATTGTCTAGGAGGGTTGGGGAAGAAGTGGTTTATGAAAATGGTGGAGAAGTTCCGTATGTATTCTTTTTTGGGGCTTTAAAAATCACTGGACGAAATTACTCTATGCGATCGCGAAGAAGGAGTTGCGATCGCATAGAGGACTGGTTTTGCTGAAGCTCCGCGATCGCGAAGGAGCTAATGCGATCGCACAACTCTACTGTCCTCACCCTACGCGGTCGCACACAAATGGGCGCGACCGCACTGAATAGCCTACCCCCAGCCCCAACCTACCTACTACACTATGTGATCGCATAGTGCATCAGATTTCTTTCCCAACACAAAGCTATGCGATCGCGGAAGGACACATGCGATCGCATAGAGGACTACACCAGACATCAGAAAAGTGCCAAAACACTAGATTTTTCCTATGTTTTTCACCTCGACACCTACCCGAAGCTCACCCGAGCCCTCGGGGCTCAAAACCAAATATACACACAACCTGAAAAACATTCTACAGACTTATTCGAGTAATTAAACCACCGAAATAACATCATAAATATCGAATTAAATCTCAAAATCTATAAAAATTCTCAAAACTTCATTAACTTCAAATTTTTCCATTTTTTTTGTCCGAATCACCTCAAACTGAGTTCGTTTCTTACCAAATTTCACAGGTAGCACAAAATAAACATATTGAACCTGCTCCGGGCTCCGGAACGATAATACGGGCCCGATAACATAGGTTTCACATCAATTCTTATTTTCAAAAACCTTTATATTTTTCAGAAAATAATTTTCTTTAAAAATTCATTTCTCGGACTTGGGACCTCGAAATTCGATTTCGGGCATACGCTCAAGTCCCATATTTTCTTACGGACCCTTTGGGACCGTAAAATCACGAATCCGGTCCGTTTACCAAAAATTTTAATCAAAGCAAAGTTTATTCAAATTTCAACACAAAAATATCATTTTTATCAATTTTTCACATAAAGGCCTCCCGAATATACGCCCGGCCTGCGCATGCAAATCGAGGTGAGATATAAGGAGGTTTTCACAACCTCAGAACACAGTTTTAGCTCAAATTACATGGGATGACCTCTTGGGTCATCACAATCTCCACCTGCAGAACAACCGTTCGTCCTCGAACGGACATAGAATGGTACCTAAATCGTGGAGAAGATGGGGATATTGGCTCCGCATATCGAAATCGGACTCCCAGGTAGCTGCCTTAATAGGCTGACCTCTCCATTGAACACGAACCGAAGGATAACTCTTCGACCTCAACTGAAAAACCTGTCGAGCTAATATGGCTACCAGCTCCTCCTCATAAGTCAAATCCTTGTCCAACTGGACTCCGCTGAAGTCAAGTATATGAGAGGGATCAACAATATACCTCCGAAGCATAGATACATGAAACACCGGGTGTATGGCTGATAGACTAGGTGGCAAAGCAAGTCTTTAGGACACCTCTCCCACCTTGTCCAGAATCTCAAATGGACCAATGAACCTAGGGCTCAACTTGCCCTTCTTTCCGAACCTCATCACGCCCTTCATGGGCGACACCCGAAGAAATACCTGGTCTCCAATCATAAATGCCAAATCACGAACTATGCGATCCGCATAACTCTTCTGCCTGGACTGAGCTGTACGAAGTCTATCCTGAATAATCTGCACTTTGTCCAAGGCATCCTGGACTAACTCTGAACCCAATAATCTAGCCTCTCCCGTATCGAACCACCCAACTGACGACCGACACCGCCTACCATACAACGCCTCATACAGATCCATCTAAATGCTCGACTGATAGCTGTTGTTGTAGGCAAACTCAGCTAAAGGCAAGAACTGGTCCCATGAACCTCCAAAATCAATGACACAAGCTCGCAACATATCCTCCAAAATCTGAATAGTGCGCTCGGACTGACCGTCCGTCTGAGGATGAAATTATGTGCTCATCTCAACCCGTGTGCCCAACTCACACGCTGAAATACTCTCCAGAAATGGGAGGCAAACTGAGTACCTCGGTCAAAAATAATAGACACGGGCACACCATGAAAGCGAACAATCTCCCTGATGTGGATTTTTGCCAACTTCTCTGAAGAATAAGAAACTGATACAAGAATGAAGTGTGCTGACTTGGTCAGCCTATCCACAATGATCCACACCGCATCAAACATCCTCTGAGTCCAACTACGAAATTCATGGTGATACGCTCCCACTTCGACTCGAGAAGCTCAATCTGTTGCATCAAACCACCGGGTCTCTAGTGCTCGTACTTAACCTGCTGACAGTTCAAGCCCCTAGCTACATATTCTACAATATCCTTCTTCATCCTTCGCCACCAATAATGCTGCCGCAGGTCCTGGTACATCCTTGCGGCGCCCGGATGAATGGAATACCGGGAACTATGGGCCTCCCGTAAGATCAACTCATGTATACCATCAACATCAGGCACACAAATACGACCCTGCATCCTCAAAACTCCCTCATCATCAATTGTGACCTGCTTGGCACCTCCGTGCCGAACCGTATCTCTAAGAACACATAAATGACGATCATCATACTGCCTGGCCCGAATATGATCATACAATGAAGAACGGGCCACAGTATGGGCCAAAACGCTGCCAGTCTCAGAACCCTCCAATCTCATGAACCGGTTGGCCAAAGCCTCAACATCTAAAGCAAGCGATCGCTCTCCGATTGATAAATAAGCAAGACTACCCATACTGGCTGACTTCCGGCTCAATGCATCGGCCACCACATTAGCCTTCCCCGGATGATATTAGATGGTAATGTCATAATCCTTCAACAGCTCTAACCATCTCCTCTACCTCATGTTCAACTCTTTCTGCTTGAACAGATACTGCAAACCCTTATGATCCGTGAACACCTCATATGGCACCCCATACAGATAGTGCCTCCAAATTTTCAAACACATGAACAATAGCTACTAACTCTAAATCATGAACTGGATAGTTCTTCTCATGGACCTTCAACTGACGAGAAGCATAGGCTATAACCTTACCACCCTACATCAACACTGCACCAAGTCCCACCCGTGAAACATCGCAATACACAGTATATGGTCCTGAACCTGTGGGAAAAACTAACACCAGTGCTGTGGTCAAGGCTGTCTTGAGCTTCTGAAAGCTCGCCTCACACTCATCGGACCACCTGAACTGGGCACCCTTCTGAGTCAATCTGGTCATCGGGGATGCAATGGATGAAAAGCCCTCCACAAACCGGCGATAATAACTTGCTAAGCCCAAGAAACTCCGAATCTCTGTAGCTGAGGTGGGTCTAGGCCAATCTCTGACTGCTGAAATCTTCTTGGGATCCACCTGAATACCCTCTGCCAACACAACATGGCCCAGAAATGCCACCGTACTCAACCAGAACTCACACTTAGAAAATGTGGCATACAACTAACTACCACTCAGAGTTTGGAGGACGACTCGAAGGTGCTGCTCATGATCCTCTCGGCTACGGGAGTATTACAAACGAGTCCAAAAAGGGCCTGAACACTCGATTCATTAACTCCATAAAACCATCGGGGGCATTTGTCCCAAAAGACATCACCAAGAACTCATAATGCCCACACCGAGTGCGAAAAGTTGTCTTAGGGACATCAGACGCCCTAATCCTCAACTGATGGTAACCAGATCTCAAGTCAATCTTGGAAACACTGTAGCACCCTGAAGTTGGTCAAATAAATCATCAATCCTCGGCAAAAGGATACTTATTCTTAATAGTAACCTTGTTCAACTGCCGGCAGTCAATACACATCCTCATTGAGCCATCTTTCTTCTTGACGAACAACACTGGGGCACCCCACGGAGAAACACTATGCCTAATAAAGCCTTTATCCAACAAATCCTGCAACTGATCCTTCAAATCCTTCAACTCTAGCGGGGCCATACGATACGACGGAGTAGAAATGGGTTGAGTGCTCGGAGCCAACTCAATGCAAAAGTCAATATCCCTGTCGGGTGGCATACCCGGCAGGTCAGCAGGGAATACCTCTGGAAACTCACGAACCATGGGCATAGACTCCATAGAAGGAACCTCAGCACTAGAATCACGAACATAGGCCAAATAGGCCATGCAACCCTTCTCGACCATACGCCGAGCCTTCATATATGAAATAACTCTACCATACGCCGAGCCAAAACACCAAATTTTTCCTATGTTTTGCACCCTGACACCTATCTGAAACTCACCCGAGCCCTCGGGGCTCAAAATCAAATATACACACAACCTCAAAAATATTCTACGGACTTATTCGAGTAATTAAACCACCGAAATAACATCATAAACATCGAATTAAACCTCAAAATCTATAAAAATTCTAAAAACTTCATTAACTTCAAAATTTTCCATTTTTTTGTCCGAATCACCTCAAACTGAGTTCGTTTCTTACTAAATTTCACAGGTAGCACAAAATAAACATATTGAACCTGCTCCGGGCTCCGGAACCATAATAAGGGCCCGATAACACAAGTTTCACATCAATTCTTATTTTCAAAAACTTTTATTTTTTTCAGAAAATAATTTTCTTTAAAAATTCATTTCTCGGACTTGGAACCTTGGAATTCGATTCCGGGCATAAGCCCAAGTCCCATATTTTCCTACGGACCCTCCGGGACCATCAAATCACGGATCCGGGTCTGTTTACCAAAAATATTGATCAAAACCAATTTTATTCAAATTTCAACACAAAAATATCATTTTTATTAGTTTTTCACATAACGGCTTTCCAGTTATATGCCCGGGATATGCACGTAAATCGAGGTGAGATATAAGGAGGTTTTCACGGCCTCGGAACACAATTTTAGCTAATATTACACGGGATGACCTTTTGGGTCATCACACCTTATCACACTACTTGGCTTCTAGTAGTTCCCCTATTAACCATGCGTATCAAGCCCACTTTATCTCACAACATGCATTTCAACACCCAGGCCTTATACCACCTCATGCGTATCAATAGTAACAATAACACTACAGAAACCTCGTGCAAACCTCAAGTGACCAATATCACACTTTCCAGAAAAAGCCAACAATAACACAATTTCACAATAAGGAGCCCGCGGCTCAACCACAATGTACACAAAGTATCAACAATAGCAACCGGAGAGTAACTCAATAAATGATATTACACTACTTACACTTTGTATTAATAGAAACCACAACCTTTGCAACTCAGTACCAAATTCAACAGCAAGATATCCCAAGGATAGAAAATTTCAAGTAAAGAATCCCACAGTTAAATAATGGATACAGAATTAAAGAAATATAAGTAATTCAACTAAACATGTAGGACAAGTAGAAAATAAGAGATAAAACAAGTATACATGTGAAATTAGACTAAGTACGGTGACTGCAACAAGTTAAAGTAACTCAATTAAAGCATGAAATGAAACTACATAGCTAAAAGTTAGAAATTTCACATTTAGCCCGTGTACGCACTTGTCACCTTGCGTACACGGCTTTAACATATCACAATTATCACAACAATACAAAATCCTAAGGAGAATTTTCCCCACACAAGGTTAGACAAGTCACTTACCTCAAACCACGCTAAATTAATCAATAGAAGGTCTTTCCCGCGATTTTCCAACTCCGAATGGATTGAATCTAACCAAAATAATTTCATACTATAAATATAACTTTAGAAAACTAATTTAAACAATGAAATTACGATCTTTGCAAAGAATTGAAAACTCGACCCAAAAAGTCACCCCGGGCCTGCGTCTAGGTATTCGATAAAAGTACAAACTCTGAACAAACATTCAACCACGAGTCCAACCATACCAAAATTACTCAAATCGGAAATCAAAATCTCGCCTAATTCCCCAAAATTTGGCGTAAGAAGTTTTCTCTATTTTCCCTAAATTTTCAACCCAAATTACTAATTAAATGATGAAATCAAGGATATATTCATGTAATCTAACCAAATCCGAGTTAGAATCTCTTACCCCAATCAATTCCTTGAAAATCGCACGAAAAATTGCCACAAACCGAGCTCTCTAGGTCCACAAATGAAAAATAAAATGAAACCCTCGTTTATATAGTACCACATCTAATCTCCCAAAGTGCCGACGACACTTTTTTTGTTTAGTCCGCACTTCAAAGTTCCGCGACCGCGATCCAAATTGTGTGGTCGCACTTCAATAGAAACTGCACTATTAGGCTTCAGTAAACTGATCATAACTTTTTGTACAAATATCTAAAAGAAGAACAGTTTGATTTTAAAGAAACTCGACACAAAAGGCTACAACTTTTATATTTAGATCATATCCAAATTCCTTAGATATTAAAACATATAAGCTTTCGAAGTCAGACAATCAAACCTACGACGGTCCACACATTTTCCCCTGCCTCTGCACTTAGGGAGTTTTCGGCCGCATATGAGGCTTTGCCTCATCACTACAAAATGTTCCCTCTGCACTTCAACTTCTCCAAAACAATCATCAAAGTGCCGAAATGCCCAAACTTGTTCAAAACTCACTCGAAACACACCCGAGGTCACCGGGGCCCACACCAACATGCCAACAAGCCCTAAAACACAATATGAACGTAGTCAAGCCCTCAAATTACATCAAACAACATCAAAAATATGAATCGCAACCCAAATTCAAGCCTATAAACTATGAATATCCAAATTTTGAAACCAACGCCAATTCATACCAAAACAACTTCGATTGACACCAAATTTTACACATAAGTCATAAATGACATTACAGACCTATTTCAACTTCTGAAATCGGGATCCGACCCCGATATTAATAAAATCAACTTTTGGTTAAACTTTTCAAAAATCTTCCATTTCCAACTTTTTCCAAATCGTGTCGAAACAACTTATGGACCTCCAAATCAACATCCGGACATGCTCCTAAGACCAAAATCACCATACAGAGCTAATGGAACTATCAAAACTCTATTCCAGGTCATCTTCACATAAGTCAAACTACGATCAACTCCTACGACTTAACTTCCAACTTAATGACTATGTGTCCCATATCACTCTGAAACTCTTCCAATCCTATCACTATGCACCCTGACAAGTAACGTAACCACAATAAAATATAGAGGGAGCAACAATTAGGGGATAAAGGCTAAAATACTCAAAACGACCACCCGATTGTTACACTTTATTTTCTGCATTATTTATTCTGCAATTGTAGAGTAAGGAGCGCATAGAATAATTTTGTCCTTCGATAATCCAGTGCACATGAACATTGGGACCATCACCCCCCTCCCCCCCTCTCTCTCTCCCTTGTGTGTGGTATTGAAGTATAAAGTATCATACACTATCTCATATTATAAATTCACGAATAGAAAAAGTAATAATATACACTATATCATAACACATAGTTAGACAAGTGAATGATTTTCTTCTTGTTTTAGACGTTCCTTTTTTGTAAAACCTTATGGTACTCTCCTCTTAAGAAAAGCAAATAATAGTTTGAACTAACTTTTCTTGTATAACCATAAGACGGTGCTTGGACGTACACCCGTTTTATATCGATGACCCAACCCTTATTTAAGCGATAGTAGTTAAAGGGAACTTCTCATATATGCATTATCTGTAATCACTTTGTTGTTGTTCTTAAAAGAGATAAAGCTTTTGAAAAAGTAAAAGTTCTTATTATTCAATAAAATACTTATTTTGAAGAGTCAGCTTGATTGGTAAAACTTTGAAGAAAGTTATTTTCGAGTTGAAATTATTTTTAATAGCGGAAAAAGTTGAAAAGTACTTTTTTTGACGAGAATACCCTTATCAAAATATTGCATTTACGAAACCATCGCCACAGAACAAGCAAAAACTAGTAATTATCATACGGGAAGAATTTCGTATATATCAATTCGATCAAATAGACTGAGCAAATAAACTCTCCACATATTATAAGTTGCAATTAATCTTTTTATAGACTTGATTATTAATTTGACATACAGAGGAGAAAAGAAATTAGATTGTGTTAAGAAGAAAAAGGAATTATCGGAGGTGAGGATTAAATAGCTTAACAGTGCCTGGTAAATTGAGCTTTAAGTTCTTATGCACTGGTGATATAAAAAGTATTTATATAATCAATAATTTCAGATATATTTCTTGATAACCGTTAATTGGTTAATCTGATAAAAATGATAACTAACCTAGTATCATAAGTTAAATACATTAATACCATAAAAAAGATTTTTTACATTGTCACTGTATTTAACTAAATTCTTGTTCAAATGACATCTCCGACTTTTATAACTTCTAAAACTTGACTTATAAATGATTAAGCAAGATAGGTATAAGGAGAAAAGTTGGGTATCTTCACTATAATTGGTAGTTACTGTGTGTGAGGAGTTTATGTATTTCTTCTTCTTTATATATATATATATATATATATATATATATATATATATATATATATATATATATATATATATATATATATATATATATCCTGCAAAGAAAATTGAAGCCTTCATACAGAAAATTAGAACACTCACCGGGGGGAACAAATTCAACAACAACAACAGGACAATAAAAAAAATGCTCAACCTCCTTCGCAGACTATATAAATAACACAAGACACAGGTCCTGTGATAATGCCAACTGGAGTCCAGATACAGGAGGGGAGGGGCACCCTCAAAACACCAGTACAGCTTTAGAGAGCCAACCTTGATTCAAAAATAGATAGAGGTAAAGTTTTGGAGACAATGCTTGAACTGAATATGACAAATTTTCCTACATTATCTTTCATATCAGTGAAAAATGTGTTTGAGCCACGGCAAAGTGGAAGTTGGGTCACTCACTCACTCCCTCCTGATAAATTGACATACTGATGAATTGGTTAATTTAGAATATTAAAGGTGTGAACAAGAGGAATAAATAAAAGGAGTTGAAGCAATATATTAATAGTCAGAAAATAAAGTTAGCTAGTATAATTGAAACTCAAAGAACAGAATGCAAGCAAGATGATGAAGAATATTGTCCCAGGTTGGAGCTCTTATACAAACTAACAACATGCACAAAATGAAAGGTTATGAATCCAATGGTATTCTAAATGGTATGCTGTCACATTGCTAAGAACAGAAGCTCAGCTCATTTTAATGATTCAGCCAGTGTTTTGAGTGTTGTAGCCTCGTTCCTCCATTTACTGCTTATACCTATGTTCACTTGTTGATAAGTGACTTTTGGGGGTAGTTGGTTCGGTTCCGGGGATATTTCGGAATGAGTTGAGACACTTAGTCTCAAGGTTGGAAGCTTAAGTTGAAAAGGTTGACCGGATGTTGATTTATGTGTAAATGCCTCCGGAATGGAGTTTTAATGATTCTGATAGATTTGTTCGTGATTTTGGACTTTGAAGTGTGTCCGGATAGTGATTTGGAGGTCCTTAGTTGATTTAGGCTTGAAATGGCGAAAGTTAGAAAATTAGAAGTTTTGGAAATTGAGAAGTTTGACCGATAGTTGACTTGTGGTAACCGGGCTTGAATTTTGGTTCTAGAAATTGAAATAGGTCTGTTGTGTCATTTATGACTTGTGTACAAAATTTGAGGTCAATCGGACTTAATTTGATAGGTTTTGGCATCGAATGTAGAAGTTAGGAGTCCATAAGATCATTAGGTTTGAATTGGGGTGTGATTCATATTTTTGATGTTGTTTGATGTGATTTGAGGTCTCGACTAAGTTCGTATGATGTTTTAGGACTCGTTAGTATTTTTGGTTGAGGTCCTAGAGGCCTCAGGTGGATTTCGGTTGGTTATGAGATTGAAATAGGACATGGAGGATTGCCGAAACCTGTTGGTGTGGGGTGTTCTGGTTTCCTTCTATGTAATCGCGTGGATAGGTCCGCAATCGCGAAGGGTTGTTGGTCACTTATGGAAATTTTTCTATGTGATCGCGAAGTGAGGTCTGCGATTTGCTGGAGCATTAATGTATCGCGAACGCGTCGGCTAAGCCGCATTCGTGAAGAGGAAGTGAGGTAGTTGGGTTCACGCGCGTTGTTCTATGCAATCGCGTAGGCCAGGAATGTTTGGTGTTCGCGTTTGCAAGGTTCTGTACACGTTCGTATAGAGATAACTTTTGGCAGCTAGTTTTTGTGCTTCGCGATCGCTAAGAAGGACATTTGGGCAGACATAAATATTTCTAAAACGAGAGTTTGAGTTTATTTCACAATTTGTTTTGGGAGCTCGGATTGAGGCGACTCTTGGAGTGATTTTCAAGGGAGTGATTGGGATTCGAGGCATTCGAAGGCCGATTCGCGAGGCAAGGGCTTGTTAGAGTAGAGGTTTGCATGGGTTGAGGTAAGTAACACTTCGAAACTTGGTCCTGAGAGTATGAATCCCTGAAATTACGCGTTATGTTATTGGTATTGAGGTAACGCGCATGCTAGGTGACGTGCGTGTGGGCGTGCACCGTAGTAATTGTGATTCAGTCGATTCCATGGAATCGTGTAGCTATCTTATCTTAATATTATTACTGCAACATATGTGTTAGAGCACTTGAGCTGTGATTTATGTTAAAAATCATGTTTAGGCTATGTTTTGATGCTATTGGGACCCACATTGTTCGTTCTTTGCTGTTGAGTTATTTGCTTAATTGCGTTTATGTACTAGTCGCATTCATCATTACATATCATATCTCACTTTGTTATCATACATTGTCACATCATGTATCATTGATTTAGCTGCTTATCATGGGTGTTGTGAGCCCGAGAGACTGGAGAGATTGGTGATTGAGTAAGGCCGATAGCCTGTTTGTGAGTGATATTTATCGGATAGGGTTGCACGTCGCAACAGGCTTTATTGATTCATACCATGATTGGATTATTATAGCGCTTGGGCTGGATCTGCCCCTCCGGAGTCTGCACACCCACAGTGAGCGTAGTTGCTATTTATTCACCATGGGATCAGGTTGCGCCGCAACATGACTTTTTAACATTTGGGTTGTATTTGCCATGTACATTGCTGAGTGATTGAGTGTGATAAGTGAGAATTAAGGTAGTCAGGTTGAGTACTATGAGATTGTGAGTACGCGCAACTTTCATTGTGTTACATCACATACGCAATGCATATTACCATGTAGATATAGAGATGCCATATTTCTCATATCATTCAGACTTGACATATTTTATCTATTTTCAGTTTAACTATTAAACCTGAAAGCATGTCTACATTCTTGTACTGGTACCTGCAAATTATGAGTTTTTCTGAGATATTATTGTCATATGTTTTGTGAATTTCTGTAATTTTTAATTCTGTACTTGCACCGTGTTGTTTGGACTCGTCATTGCTTTCAGTCCAAAGGTTAAACTTGTTACTTATTGTAGGTTGTAATCACGCTACAGCCTGCACTTCGTGTGCTGATCCAAGTATTTTCGGGCATGATGGTTGCTGATCTCAGAGTTTCAGTCGTTCAGAGATTATTGAGGTAGCTGCCTTGGCGTCAGAAGACCTTGGCTCTCCTCCCCTATCTCTCAATTTTACTTATTTTGTTCTACTTTCTTAGACAGTGTACCAGAGTATGTTATTGTATAGATACTCACGCACTCAGTGACACCCGGGTTTTGGAGATTTTGTATTGGGATGTGAAGTTTTCATTCAGTTTTATGAGACTTTTACGTACATAAGCTTATTTCTGTATATTTTAAATTTTGATATGTCGGTATGTTTGAGTTATCGACTTGCCTAGTATTATAATAGGCGCCATCAAGGCACTTGAGATTTGGGGTTGTGACACTTATATACTGTCAGGTGCAAGATAGAACATGTGTTGTTGACTGTTTACTCACAACCATCATGAATAGAATACTCTTGAACAAAGGACAAAATTAAAGGAGGCAGTAAAGGAGATAGCAGTCGGAATCACCAAACCTTGGCTATTGTGTGGTGATTTCAATGTTGTGTTATATCCTAATGATATACTACTGGGTAATCCTATCAATTATGAAAAAATCCAATAATTCTTTGAATGCTTGCTCACCTTATCATTGAATGAATTACCTTGGAAAGGGGATTATTACACATGGTCGAAAAAACAGGATAGTGAGGACAGAGCTTTTGGCAACTTTGAATGGATGATGTTGTGGGGGAATGTTAACATTGAATATGGGCTTCCATTTATTTCTGATCATTCTCCCATGATACTGAAACTACACTCAGCTCCAAAGCATGGGAAAATCCCATTTAGATTTTTTTAATGTTTGGGTTGAGCATGACAATTTCATATCCATGTCAGATGAAGAATATTTGGCCGAAGTTGCAGGCTCTTAAACCAATTCTTAGAGCTCTAAATAATGAACAATTTAGAACCAATAGCCTAAAGATTGAACAAACTAGAGGGGATCTGAAGAGCATACAGGAGATGATCACTACAACATATAATGATACACTGATTTAAAAGGAGAGAATGTGTTGCTGAACCTAGAAAAATAGTCTCTTATAGAGGAATCTAGATCAGAGTGGATCAAACTTGGAGATTCAAACACCAGGTATTTTGCAGCTGTCATGAAGGAAAGGAACTATAAGAAATAGCTTGCTGAAATTATGTTTCTCACAAGACATAAGGTTATCTATCCTGACAGCATAAAACATGAAATTATAGAGTTCTACAAATCTCTAATGGGATCAGAAACTCACTCTTTACATGCAACTAATAGGTTATTTATGAGGAATGGCCCAGTACTGTCACAACGTCAGAACTTGCTCTCTGTTATTAATCAAGAAATATATATTGGTTTGTGTGCTATTGACAATGACAAAGCTCCAGTTATTGATGGTTACAATGCCTACTTCTTTAAGAAAGTCCCGGGTCATCATCAAAGAGGACATCTTAAGCTGTGAAAGACTTTTTTGCCACTGGAAGGTTGTATAAAGCTGTTAATTGCACTACTATCACATTGGTGCCTAAAATATGCAATCCTAGTGCAATCAAGGATATTTGACCAATTGACCGCTTCACCATGCCATTCAATTTTATAGCTAAAATGTTAGCAGCCAGATTGCAGGTTGTTATTGCTTCTGTCATATGTGAAGCGCATGCTGATTTTATTTCTGGTAGGAGAATTGCGGATAACATTACACTTGTGCATGAACTGGTAAAGGCATATACAAGGAAGAATATATCTGATAGATGCATGATCAAGATAGATCTCCAAAAGGTCTATGATTCTGCTAAGTGGAGCTTTTTGGAGCATGTTATGTTGGAGCTAGGATTTCATGTGAGGATTGTAGGATAGCTAATGGAATGTGTTACAACTGTTAACTATAATATCATGATAAATGGTGAATCCACTCCTATTTTTGATGCTGCTAAAGGCTTGAGGCAGGGAGACCCTATCTCTCCTTTATTATTTGCCATAGTTATGGAGTATCTTCGTAGAAGTCTCAACGGTCAAGGTAGTTAAGGAGTTCAGGCTCCACCCCAGATGTGCCAAACTAGGGATCACACACCTCAGCTATGCATATGACCTCCTCCTATTTGCTATAGGTGATCTTCCATCAATCTCTCTGTCATCCACAGATGCTTCATGCAATTTTCTCAAATGTCAGGACTACAGGCTAATCTAGGAAAAAGCTCAGCCTACTTTGGTGGGGTCTCTCAGGTTGTGAGAAAGATTATTCTTAAGCACTTGGGTTTCACACTAGGGGAATTACGTTTCAAATAACTAGGTATCCCGCTGTAAGCAAAGAATTTCTCACTGGTGCAATGGAAATCATTGATTGAGAAGATAGTTTCCAATATCTTCTCATGGACGACGAAGAAACTATCATATGTTGGCAGAGTACAACTAGTTCAAACTGTTATCTTTGGTTTACAAGCATACTGGGCTCATCTGTTTGCTCTACCTTCAAAGGTCTTGAAGATTAGTGATTCATATCGCAGAAGCTATATATGGTCTGGAGTAAATGTAATTACTAAAAAGGCCCTAGTAGCCTGGGATAGAATGTGTGCACCTAAGTCTAATGGAGGACTAAATTGGATTAACTTGTATCTAGAGAACAAGGCTGCTTTAGCTAAGTGTGTTGGGATGTAGCAAACAAACATGATAGACTATGGATAAGGTTGATACATGCTTATTATATCAAAGATCAACAGTTTCAAATAGTAGCAGTACCTCATCAAGCAAGTTGGATGATCAAACAGATCCTGAATACCAGAGCAATATTGAATTAGGTGCAATATACACCACACCCAAGAAAGAGCACGATCAGAAATTTTTACTTGCAACTATTGGGAGACAGACCAAGGGTCCATTGGAAGTGTTTGCTTTTCCGAAACAATGTCAGGGTAAAATCAATATTTACCATATGGATAAAAATACATGGGAGACTTCTAACTATAGATAGATTGATGTAATGAGGATTAACTGTGGACACCAGGTGTTCTTTATGCCAACACCATGATGAGAACATGGAATACTTGTTTGTTAAATGCAGATTTACCAGGGGATTGTGGCAAAAAATCCTGCAAGGGATACAAAGACAATGCACAGAGGCAAACACTTGGGAGTAACATGTGCGATGGGCCATTTAATGTGCTAAGGGTAAATCACAACAAGCGCAAGTCTTCAGAATTTTGTATGCTGAGATAGTTCACTCCATTTGGATAGTAAGGAACTTGAGGCTGTTTGAAAAGAGAAGCAGAGGATCTGATAGTATTGCACGAGAGATAGCCTACATATGCAATTTACGAGCTACCACTGGAATTAGTCGTATGGTGCAGAACTCTATGTTCTTATATATATAACTTAGAGTAGGCTTTGTTATTTTATAGATAGTCATTGAGTTTATAACCGAACTATGATTATGTACAGTTACCGGTGATTAATATAAAAATGGTTAGCAAATGTAGCAAAAGGAGGAGGAGGTATCAACAAATGTAGCAAAACTTTCTAAACAAATACTTAAACACGTATCTCATTTAAACATAAATGACCATCAAATGTAGTAACGAAGCAGTAAGTATTCTTTTATTTTTAATAAAAGATTTTGGATATTAATTCTGAGTATTAAATTGATAGAATGTATGAGTCCACCAAACTGTATAGAGCCCTGGTCCTATACCAGTTCCCACAGTAATAGCTAATGAAACAGTAAGTAAATGACACAGGAGATTTTACGTGGAAAAATCCCTGCTCAAGGGGATAAAAAATCACGACCTACACTGGTAGGATTCCAACTTCACTACTTGAGAAATATTTAGATTACAACCTATTGTAACATAGGAATTAAACTCTTAATCCCTCACTAACTTGTAATACACCTATTACAAGCCACTTTGCAATACACCTAGTACCAAGACTTCAACTCATGACTAACTCTAGTCACGACAAAAACACGAAGGGTTTATGCTTTTCAGAGGTTCCTAATTAAAGATTCTAAATAAGAAAAGTAGGAATTACAATGAAGAGCAAATAAAAAGATACAACTCAACTAAGGACATACAAGAGACTTGTTTTAGGAACTGGTCCGTCGTAGTGTTGTACTTTGTTCTTGATGCACTTGTGACTTCAATGCTCGATTATCAAATCTGGGGTGCTTGAATGAATTCTCAAGTGTTTAAGTGATGTTTTGTTGTAATGGTTCTTGTTAATATACTTTGGATGAAATAACTTAGATGATGTAAACATATGGTTGGTACAAAGCCTTTCCCAATGGGAAGTGACTGCTACATTGTTTCTGCACTGTAGCATGTACAATGCAGGCAGTCACTTTCCAACCATAGAGTTGACTTCGTACTGTTTTCAGGGAAACCTCAAGGAATCAGGTCCCTGAAGTGTTTCTGTCTGAAGTCATACATCTCACATTAACTTGAGTCCATTGATGGAGAAATATTCCAAGTGTGCATCAGGTTCTTTATCTGGTTCTTGACAATAAATTTTTTAGATCATCAAAACATAAATCTAGGATGCTTTAAACCCATCAATTTCCCCTTTTTGATGATGACAAACTTTAAAATTGACAACCATTTGCGGAGCACAATAAACCAGATAAAATACCAGGAACTTCACAAGTTCCCCCTACTCTATGCTTCCCCCTTAATCAGATCCCTCCTGCTTCAATTATCTTCCCCCTTTTGGCATCATTAAAAATATACAAGAAAGCAATTAACATAAATAAGTCTAGCTTAGTTAACTCATGCCACATGTTTGCACACAACATGATAGAAAAGAGAAGCAGGAAACACATGCATATAACAACAAAAGAGAGTTTCATTGATTGTTATAAAACATAAGCCTTTGCCATTTCAACAAAGGCAAGTTTGGACTTATGAAAGCGGGAGCAATACAAGTGAAATCCATCCATACCACAAAAAAAAGCAAAAAAAAACTACCACAAGTCATCAAAGCAAAAGATAGAAACTTGACAAAAGTCAATGGAAGATTTTCTTAGGGGCACTAGAGGAGGAAGGCTTGGAGGAGGCAGCAAGAGTGATGAGAACAAGGTCAATCCGAGCATTTACGGACATTTGCTCTGTGAGCAGTTTCTCTCTCAGGTTCTCCACTTGTTTCCTGAGCTCAGCATTTTCTTTTGATAGACGAGAAACTTCTTCACTTGATGAACTGGAGAGTCCTGGTGCTTCTATAGCCTGACTTAGCTGAGTCTCGAGAATGGCATTCCTTGCTTTCAGCTTCCTGATCTCCTCTATAGCACTATTCTGGGCATTGATCAGTTGTGAGATCGTCGAGGTGCTCCCTATGCCTCTAACCTTTTCAACACATTCACACTCCTCTAGTGTAGTTTTAGATAAGGTTTGTTTCCTGGTATCCATCTTGGGATGTCCTAAGGGCACATCAAAGAACTTGAATACACGCGTGAGAAGAAAGCCGTACGGGAGTCCATGGTTCCCATCTTTGAATGCTGCCACTTTCTGCATAGGTTCAATCATAATGGCAGGCAAATTGATAGAGCGTAACTCATCTAGTGCTTCCATTAAGTATAGATCAGACATGGACGTGATGGACCTTCTTTCAGCACGAGGGAGCAAAACCTTTTTAACCAACTCGAACAACAGTTGGTACACAGGAAGCAGAGCCTTCTTGTGTACCCGTTCCCCATGCTGGACAACTTTTTCTTTCACAATAGCGCGCCTAAATTTAGAGCCACAAGCACCTCTTACAGATGACAGCCCTTCAGATGGAACCTTGAGAATGTCCCCCAACACAGTAGTGTCCAATACCATATCCACCCCCATTCACTAAGACACAGATGTGGTCATCTTCAACAGTGAAGAGGTCAGCATAGAAACTTTGGACATCATCCTCATACACTTTGGGCACATCCTCTTTGAACAGATGGCACCACTGCTGAAATTCCACCATCTCAAGAATTTGTCTCATACCCCCCATTTCAGAATATCTGGGTCAAAAGTGCGACCCCATAGTACCTTCTGGCACCTCAACCTTTCTTGCCCTAGCACACTTACACTCTTCACCTTTTTTACAGAACCGGGTTCCCCAACAGTTTCCCACTTCCTTTTACCAGACCTCCAAATGGGCTTACCCTTGCCACTTGATTTCACCAGAATATCATCATCAAACACTGATTCTTCCTCCACAACTTTCTTAGACTTGATACTATTTTTCACAGGCTTTTTACTTGGTGTGTCAACAACTTCCTTGGAAGCACTCTCAACATTTGTTTCTTCTTCGGAGATCTCTTAACCAGGGAACTTGGTTCCTCTTGAGCATCATCATCCGCTGCCACTACTGGTATACTTTTGTCACACATAATTTTTCCTTCCTTCATCAGCCTCTTTTTTTTTCTTTCTTGCTACTCCTTTTTCTTTTCTTCAAGGCAGACTCAAAAGCCTCCTTCTTTTGCAACCTTGTGGTAAGTCGCTTAGGAGGAGGCTCAGGAGTGGCCACAGGCTTTCTGATATTGAAGAGTGCACTACGAACCACATCATCTTGTTCATACTCATCACAATGTCTCACAAAAAGAGGGATAGACTCCAACGGCTCAAAATCAAAGTGAGGAGATGGAGAAGGATCGGAGCTGACCTGGGAAGATGATTCCTGACCTGTTTCCTTAGGGAGGGGGTCAGGTTCATCAGTAGGGTTCCCAGTAGCTTCTTCAGGTGCGGGCGGTTCGAAGAGCACCAGTCTTCTTTATTCTCCTAAGAGCGGAGTCCCTTCCCCCTGAGACTCAGTCATGGTAGAGGTACCTCAGTCACCAGTCCCTCAGCAGCAATGGCCAACATGTTTTCGATAGCCTCCTTTTCCTGAGGTTCCATAGCACCAACAGTAACCAGAGGACTCGTATCTTCCTCAGATACCCCTTTTTCTCGTTGAGTTTCACCATTTTCTTCATCCTTGGTTTGTTCTTTGAGACTATCAAGCAACAGAGAAGAAACACTATCTATTTTTGGCACTTTTGAGTCCTCAACACTTAAGGAAGGAGTATGGTCAGAGAGAGTGGTGATAGAGATAGGAGGTGAAGAGGAATCAGGCTTAGGTATATCAGTGTCAGCAATGGTAGAAGGGGGAACTTTTGGTGGCAAATCTGAAGTGGAAGATGAGTCGAGGATATTCTCCTCCAAGGTGGGTAGGGTTTCTTGCTCTTCAGCCATGGTAGATAGGGAGGTTGAATATGATTGCTTAGGATAGGAAGTGAAGGGGATCTAAGGTAGGAAGGGATAATTATGAGGGAAGAGAAATGGGTTCTGAAAATGACGTTAGGTTTGTGGGAAGACGCACGGTTGCAGATGGAAGTGAAAAGATTTGAAAGAAAAGACGTGATATATAGGGTTTGAGAAGGTGGATGACGTGGCAGTTAATTTTGTTTCTTTTGAGATATGCATGAGGAAAACACAAGACTACTAACCTGTGGTACAAGAACCAGGTTCCTGACCAGTCTTTCAAAAAGATTTTCAACTCTCTTTTTCCGCTCATCCATTGTTCCTTCAGCTTTTATAATCATCATGTATGTCTACCTGCAATGGTATAGAAGTGAGTTGGGCTTGGCTAGAAAACACTTTAGCTAGATTTACCTAAATATAACTTTCATAGCCATATGGAAAGGAATCAGGTTCTCAATTAGGCTTAAGTAGCCCAGTATCATCCTGTTTCTCTCAAAATGTTCCCTGCCCAGAGCTTTGGTGAATATGTCTGCAATTGGTCTTCTGTACTACAAACCTTCATGCAAATAATCCCCTTCTCCACATTGTCTGTGAGAAAATGATGTCTCACATCAATGTGCTTGGTTCTCTTGTGTTGGACCTGGTTCTTTGCCATGTTGAGTGCACTAGTGTTGTCACATAGAAGAGGTACACAATCAATGTATACTCCAAAATCCTCCAATTGTTGTTTGATCCACAAGATCTGGGCATAGCAAGAAGCTGCAGTAACATATTCTGCTTCAGCTGTTGAGAGAGCTACAAAATTTTGCTTCCTTGTGCCCCATGAAATCAGTCAGGATCCTAGGAAGTGAGCCATTCCATATGTGCTTTTTCTATCCACCAGATAACCTGCATAATCAGCATCACCATACCCAAGAAGATTAAATTGTCACCTTAAGGGTTATATAGAACCAGGTCCTATGTTCCCTTAAGATATCTCAGAATCCTTTTGGCAGCCTTCAGATGAGATTCCTTGGGATTTGATTGAAACCTTGCATATAGCCCCACACTGAATACAATATCTGGACGGCTGGCAGTGAGATAGAGGAGAGATCTAATAATGCCTCGATATATAGTTTGGTTCACAGAAGAGCCAAATTTATCCAAGTCCGGTCGAGTGGCAGTGGCAATAGGAGCGTCAATCACTTCTTTTGATTCCATATCGAACCTCTTCAAAAGCTCCTTGATGTATTTCTGTTGACTGATACAAGTTCCCTTCATGGACTACTTCACTTGAAGACCCAAGAAAAACTTCAGCTCCCCCATCATGCTCATCTCAAACTCACTTCCCAAAAGCTTTGCAAATTCCTCACACAGTGAGTCAGCTATTTCCCCAAAGATGATATCATCAACATATACCTGAACAAGGGACAGGTTCCCTCCTCATTTCTTCAGAAACAGAGTGTTGTCAATTTTTCCTCTTGTAACGCTGTTTTCTAAGAAATATTTTGACAACCTTTCATACCAAGCTCGAGGAGCCTGCTTCAACCATACAATGCCTTGTCCAATTTGAACACATATTCAGGGTGCTCATGACACTAAAAACCTGGAGGTTTCTTAACATAGACCTCTTCCTTGAGTAAACCATTCAGAAATGCACTTTTGACATCCATTTGGAATAGAGTGAATTCCATATGTGATGCAAAGGCAATGAGAATTATGATGGTCAGTCTTGCCTTGTTCCTTGTAGTGTTTCTTTGCTCATCAAGCTTGTTTCTGAACACCCACCTGGTCCCTATGATGGTTCTGTCTGAGGGTCTAGGTACCAGGTTCCATACATTATTCCTTTCAAATTGATTCAGCTCCTCTTGCATAGCTGTGATCCAGTCTACATCCTTAAAAGCTTCTTTAATATTTTTGGGTTCTATTTGCGAGAGAAAGGATAAGAAGGCAAGTGAATTTCTGGCTTTGGATCTAGTTTGGACTCCAGAATCAAGGGGGTGATTATATTATTGAGAGTATGGGAGCTTTTGTGTTTCCAGTTTGGAACTTGAATATCATTAGTGGAGGAACTGGGTAATCTTGACTGGTTCCCTTGCATTCTTCTCTCTGCTACTTATGGAGTACTTTGAACTGCATCGACCACTCTTTCTTTGGCTTCAGTGGTTGTGATTTGGGTACCTGGTTCCTCTTGATTTGGAGAGGAGGAAGCTACATTGTCTTCATTTGTCTCCTTTACTTGGCTCATAAAATCTGCCTTTCCATTTGCCATGTCAATGATCTCTCCAGGAACCAGCAGTGGCTCACTGTCTTGATCATCCTTGTTGCTCTTCTCAACAGATGGAGGAGACTCATTAAAAATTGCATGAAAACTTTATTCCACACACTGAGTCCTTTTATTGTAAACCTTATAAGCTTTGCTTTGAGAAGAGTACCCCAGAAAAATTCCTTCATCACTTTTGGCGTCAAATTTCCAAGGTGATCCTTTCCATTGTTGAGAACATAACACTTGCATCCAAACATTCTTAAGTGGGTCAGCTTGGGCTTCCTTCCATTTAGCAACTCATAGGGAGTTTTGTTCAAAAGGATCTGATCATGTGCCTGTTCACCAAGTAGCAGACAGTATTTATGGCTTCTGCCTAGAAGTTTTTGGCTACTCCACTATCAATAAGCATTGTTCTAGCCATATCTTCAAGGGTTTTGTTCTTCCTTTCTACAACCCCATTTTGCTGTGGAGTTCTTGGAGCTGAGAAGTTGTGGGTGATGTCATTTTCACTGCAGAATTCATCAAATTTGGCATTGTCAAACTCTGTTCCATGATCGGATCTAATGCAAGCCACTTTTTATTCCATCTTCACTTGGATTTTGTTCACAAAGGCTACAAACACTTTGAAGGTCTCATCCTTTGTTCTGAGAAACAGTTTCTAGGTGAATCTTAAATAATCATCAACTATCACAAAAATATATCTTTTTCCTCCCCTGCTTGGCACTCTCAAAGGGACACATAGATCCATATGAAGAAGTCCAAGTGGCTTTGATGTGCTGACATCCTTCTTTGGCTTGAATGAGGATTTCACATCCTTTCCTCTAGCACAGGCATCACAGACTCTGTGTTCTTTAAATTTTGAGTTTGGCAAGCCACGAACCAGGTCCTTCTGTATCAGTTTATTCAGAAGAGAGAAGCTTTCATGTCCCAGACTTCTGTGCCATAATTCTGCATCATCATCGACTGCTTTCAGGCAGCTCATATCACCACTCTGTAGGGACTCGAAATTAGCAACATAGATGTTCTTGTATCTTTTGTCCACTAGTACCACGTCCCCAATTACCATATTAGTAATTGTGCATATCTTTGACAAGAACTCCACTTTGTTTCCTTTATCACAAATTTGAGAAACACTCAAGAGACTGTACTTCAGACCATTGACATAGTACACGTTCTCAATTGCGTGTGAGAGAGACTTTCCAATTTTTCCAACTCCGAGAATGTACCCCTTTTACCCATTTCCAAAGGATACATTCCCTCCTTGCAGGGTTTTTAGTGAAAGGAAGTCCATGGTATTTCCAGTCATGTGCTTAGAGCATCCACTGTCCATGATCTATTGTTGATTGCTTCCTCTCACTGTTCCCTGCACAAGGAAATCAAGGGTTAGATTTAGGAACCCAAATAAGTTTGGGTCCCTTGTAATGAGAAAAGGGATGAATAAGAGCTCTTCTAGTCCATGCACGCAACATACATTTTTTGTGGGTGGCACCTGGTTCTCTTCCAATAGTCACTTTTTCAGCAAAAACTTTGTTTTTCTGAACAGACTGGACTCTAGCTTGGCAATTTTCCTTGAAATGCCATTGTTCCCACAGTGAGTATAAGGCCAGTTATCAGGTACAATGACGTACTTGCTATGAATCCCTATTCCCTGCATGTTTCCACCATTGTTAAAGTGCATGGCAGTAATAGCATCGGAGGACCAGGTCCACTTAAGTGATTTTTCAAGATCACTTTTTACTTTTTCCAAATCTGCTTGAAGCTGTCTATTTTTCTCAAGCTCAGCACACGAACTAAATTTCACAATATTCAGCTCATTTTCAAGTTTAATATATGCCTCACTAGCAACTTCCTTACCTTTTTTAGAATTTCCAAGCCTAGATTCTGCTTTAAGTCCCTCAATTGTTTCCTCTAGGTCTGTAATCATCACTAGAAGATCATCTCTTTCTTGCTCAGTAATGGCAACTTTCTCCACTAAGGTATTCTTTTATTTACTAAAGTTCTCTATGGTTTCTTTCAAGTCAACTACAACTACCATCAGATCATCTCTTTCATGTTTTACACTAGCAGTTTTTTCTGTTAGAACCTCCTTTTCAGTTTTTAGATTTTCTATGGTTTCCTTTAGGTCAACTACACAGACCACTAGGTCATCTCTAGTCTGCTCAGCATCTCCTAACTCTATGGTCAAGGCATCCTTGTTGATACCCAATTTTTTTCAAAATATTTTTAAAATTGCATATATTCCTTCAAAATCATGAATTAACAACGATTGGTATTTTCCATAATTTTCCTATATTTTGTATAATTTATCTAGCATTTTATTTCTAATAAATAATTATAAAATCGCGTCACAAACGATTTTTAAACATTTCATAATTTATTATTTATATTTATGGTCTTATTAAGTCTAAATTATCCCATAATTAGCCAAACTGGCACCTTCTGGCTATAATTGCAATAAACTTGCAATTATAGCTCAATCATATAATTTTGTACCATTTTCCCACCAGAAATTAATCATTTGTATTTTTAAACACTAAATAATCTTTTTAAAACTATTTTCTATGCATGAAATTTATTTTTATGATTATTAGTTATTTTATAAATTATTTTAATTAATTTGGATTGGGTATTTGTCAAATAACCTATTCTATTTCAATTCTAGCCTAAATAAAACCAGCCCACCTGATTAAATCAAGCCCAAATACCCCAAGCCCAATTCCTAAATCTACCCAGACCCAATTCCCACTTAATCTGGACCGTTGATCATTTCGGATCAACTGACCAGATTCATCCTTTCCTAATTTAACCTAAGAGACTACCCCCACCACACCTCTCATTTCCCTCACACACCCTCCGTCACTCCTCTCTTCTCTCTCAAATCCTCTCAACCAAACCCTAGCTCTCAACCATCGTCACCGGCATAAACTCTACCTTGTGATGTTTCTATGCATTCTCCGCCCAATCCTGGACTTCTACGCTCCGTGGCTCTTCGATTTTATGAATCCTTCAAAGGGTTTCAAAGGATTCCGACCGGCTCTGGTTTGAGTCTATGTTCGCTGGCCTGTCTCAGGCCACTTTTCGTTTGTAAGTTAGAATCTCACCTTGTTTCATTAAACTCTATGGTTTCTAAGCCGATTCTCTTATCTCTGGGTTATCTATCTCTGAAACCCTATTTTTTTACTCTTGACTTCTTAGACCTGTAATAGATCTGAGTATATCCTGAGTTATTTTGCTGTTTCGTTAAATGATTTCTCCGATTTTTGCTAAAACGGCTCTTCGTGTTCAAACTAGGGTTTCTTGACCCCTTTTCAAAAATGATTCTTCTTCTAATTTAGGTGTTATTCTATGATTTTCAATATGTTTAAGCGTCTATTTAAGTTTTCCCCCTTTTGTCCGACTTATTATGTCAAAACCCTAAGTTTCTTGATCTTAATCATAAGTTCTGAGTCTGTTCTTGCTTTTTGTTCATTTGTATGTCTGTTATTTATGAATTCGTTCAGAGTTTCTGTGATTTACCCTATTAGGGTTTCTGATTGTTGCTTCTTCCGCCTATATCATGTCTATTCTGTTAAGTCATGCTATGTTCTACTTGAATCCCTAATCTTGTGTGATTTTTACCCTATTTGGCTTATTAAGGTTTCTGATTTTGCCTATTCCTGCCTATTATGTGTTTATCTCGCTTATTCTCAGAAGTTTGTGTTCATCAGTACTATGTTCCAGTTTGGATCCCCGATTCTATGTGATTTTTACTTTACCGTGCCTATTAGGATTCTGATTTTTGCCTTTTTCCTTGCCTATTATGTGTTTATTCCTTGCAATTTGTGTTGATTCCCCTTAATCAATACTACTGCTATTTGAATCCCTAATTCCCTGTGATTGATATCCTCCATTCTCTACTGATTTCAACCTCTAAAATATTTTTTTCCCTTATTTTATGGGCGATTATGCTGTCAATCAATTTTTTTAAGTACTTTCCTTAATTAGATTTTCTGAACATAGCCTCTATTACATGTATCATACTTCTATGTGCTGAGATTATTTCTTTATATCTTATATCCCAGTCACATATGGTATCTTTCCTTATTTATTACATGTCTATTACCGTTTGAAGTTAACTCCTTAATTGAAGGGAGTACTTACATTGATTTTATGCTGATTGATTCTGATTTCCTAATCACCGCATGACTTTGATTTTTACCATATTCTATACCTAGTTTCAAACTATATATACATTGCTCTTTCATTAACACAACATACGAGCACATTGGTTCAAAAATCTCTCTCTATCTCTCTCTCTCTCTCTCTCTCACTCAAAACTTTCTGCCCTCTTTTTGTGTTACTTACTATTATTCTGAGTTAGTCGGCTGCAAGCCAAGGTTAATTATTGTGCTCTCCTGCCCCTTCACTTTTGTGTTTACTGTCTTCTTTACTGGTATGTTCTGATTTCAATTCAAGTCCCAAACCAATATTCTTCTTTTACTACTTTAGTTTATCATGTTTCTATCTGTGGTTTTGTTGTTCAACCTGCAACTAATATGTCTACTTTACTGCTTTATCATCATGCTTCTGAATATGTCCAACCCCTTAGGATCAGCCTGCTTATGAACCCCCTTTGTAGTATACCTCAATGTGACTCTGCCGTACTTATGTTTTCCCCGATTTCTATCATGAACCTTTTTGTGCAAAGCAGTTAGATATCCTAAGTTGTCTGATCCTGTGTTGGTTTTGAGATTCATGATATGCTGATTCCCTAAACCCCTATAAGAATTTTCACGCTCCTGTAACTATGTGTGCACTACATGTGCTCTATGTGTCCCCAATCCCGATCACCTCTGTGTGTAGGTTTGTTCTTCCTGTGTTGGTTATGTGTTCTTTAAGTATTGCGGAGTTAGGTTTTGGCTCTATGTTTGATCTGCTATTTTTTAATTATATAACTCTCTCTTTTTCAACAGTTGTTTTACCGAATGACTCCCTCTTTTATTTCACAAAATTGTTTCAAGCAAGTCTCTTTTAACACTGTTTTCTTACTAAAACCTTTTCAAAACTATATCAAGCACTCTCACTCTACTCTTAGGTCCTTTGGTTCTGGCTTTCTAATGTGTGACTGCTTAGGGATCCCTATGAGATCCCTCTGAACTCTGATGCATTAGAGCTGGCTCTTCCACACTGCACTTACTCAATTATGGTTGTGAAATATGGGTGTGAGCACTGACCGGGATCCCTTGAGGTCCTTAGGGAACTCTGATACACCCGGATATGAGAAAAGCTATGAAATATTTGGGCATTTGAGGTTCTGAGAATCTGGGCCTGTTTTCAGGCTCCCTATAGTGTAACTTCTTATTTTTCTTTATCTATTTATGTAATTCATTCACATTGGTTTGTAATAATTGTTGTAAATTAATATTGGGGATTGATAAGGGGAGGGTAGCCATGTCTGTTGTCGATATCAATGGGGTAGAAACCATGCCTTAGGCTTACATTTCTAGGTGCGCATTAGAATCCATGTTTAGGACCAATACATGCAAAGCATATCATACATTAGATATCATGCTCTTAAGTTTCACGTATACTGTTTCAACATCACATTATTTTATCAATTAGAAATCATGCTTCAGGGCTAAATAATAACACTAACACGAACTGTTGTTCCTGCACATTTTTTGAAGTCATGCTTAACAATGCTGTAATCTTTTGTGCATCCTGCTTTAGGAACTCTACATATCCTGAGATCATTTTGTGTATTTAGAAATCCTACTTTAGGAACTCTGCATATAAATCATTATGCATTTTATATGTGCATTAGATATCATGTTTTAGGACCTCACTAAGTCACACCTAGCTAAGGTACTGATGCATGAAAAGGGACATAAAATAGTCTCACATATGATTATCATGTGTTAGTAAAACTGGTAATAACCCCTGTGTCTTTGCAACACTTAGAATAGCATGCTTTAGGTAAAACAACTTCTAAACTGTTTTAAATAATTCTAGTAACTATTGTGCATTTCCCCCACGCCTGGGCAAGCCTTAGGTAACCAACTTTTATAAAACTGGAAAACTGTTGCTTCTGTGTTTACTGCCTAATGGTTAACATGCTTAAAATCAGTAGGCAGACTGGTTAGGGCCCCTGCTTCTGGATTTATAAAATAAATCTGCATATCTCTTGTATCTGATACTCACATAGACATCATGTTTTAGGATCCTGCTTAATAATACTACCCTTGTTTGTGCTTGAGACGTGCTGTTTACATGCAATATTTGTGGAGGTAAACCTGAGCTTCCTAATTGCTTCTTTCTTGTTTTATCTGATAAAGTCTTATTTGTTCTTGTCTGTCACCTTAGTATTTTCTCCTTTTAACCTTAGAGTTCTGTCTATAGCCGCCTATAGGTAAAGGTCCTAAATTCCTCAAGGGCCATTAAGAAGGGACGGGTAATAGCACACATAGAGATCGTTGAACAGCACTCGCTTTAATAACCGCTAAAGGGTGGGAAAGGGTAGATACAGATATGATAGCCGGTGCACTAATGCAACGTGTAGCCCCTCTTCTGAGGAGTGATTACCAGGTTTTGTACTGATGTGATCCTATAGGATAAACAACCTAGGACCCCATATCCCTTACATATGTGTGTTTAGATCATAACTCTTTCAAACTTTATATATGTGCTTAAACCCTAAAATCTTTTAAAACTTTAGCACATATGTGTTCTTAGAATGCGAATCTTCTTAAAAACCTTTATTTGTTTACCAATGTGCTTTTATTGCTTATGTGCTACCTGTTTTAAAATCCACAAAGCTGGTTTGGCCGGGAACCACAGTTGTGGACTTTGAGGGGTGCCTAACACCTTCCCCTTGAAGTAATTTCAAGCCCTTACCCAATCTCGGATTATCTAATCTGTGTTTGTAAACGACCCTTAGTAGGTGTCCTAACGCACCTTAATTCGTTAGGTGGTGACTCTTCCATTCCTTACCCCTTTCCCAAAAGGAAACGAGTTGTCCTAATAATGTCGAATACCCTGACCAATCCGAAAGGAGAGGGAGAAGAGAGGGGGGCGCGACAATCCTTATCACTCACAAGACTATGATATGCATCAATCAATACATTATCTAATGACATGAGTTTCTTAGGAGAATAGGATAGGTTCCTCTGAACATCCCTAAAATTTACCTCATCATTGTCATCATATTCATCATCGTCTGAGTGAGTCATCAAAGCAAATATTGAATCATATTCATTTGCTTCACTTTCAACTGCCATCATGGAACTATCACCTGCATCATTTTCTTCTTCTGATTCACTGGAGGAGTCTCCCCATGTTGCAAGAGCTTGCTTCACAACATTATCAGCTGCGTTTTTCCTCTTGAAGCCTTTGTCAGGAACCGGGTTCCTCTTGGCTGCTTTATCAGAGTTGTGCTTGAAATATTCTTGTTTCAGCAGAGGGCTGTCTTTGATGAAATGCCCGGTCTTTCCACACTTATGACAGAGGTCATAATTTTTTGGTTTGCTGGAACTACCTCTCTTTGGTATACCTCCATTCCTTCGATCCATTTTCTGAAACCTTCTGGTAAGGTATGCCATATCGTTGTCCTCCTCACTCCAATCATTGTTTTCAGCTTTGAGTACCAGGTTCTTCTTTTTCTTTCACTGTCTTTCTTTCCCTTCATCTCATATGTCTTCAGATTCCCAACTAGCTCGTCCATAGTCAGTGTTTGCAGATCCTTGGCTTCAGTAATAACGTTCACCTTACTCTCCCAAGAGCTGGGTAAAACGCTAAGAAATTTCTTCACGAGCTTGTTCCTAGGAATAATTTCACCAAGAGAATGTAGATCATTTATGATGGAGGTGAATATAGTATGCATGTCTTGAATGGATTCATCGCCCTTCATTCTAAAGAGCTCATACTCAGTGGTGAGCATGTCGATCTTGGACTGCTTTACTTTAGTGGTTCCCTCATGTGCTGTTTGTAGAGCTTCTCATATCTCCTTGGCGGATTGACAGGCTAAGATCCTATTATATTCATCAGGTCCTATGCCGCACACCAAAATCTTTTTGGCGTGAAAGTTCTTCTCTACAGCTTTCCTGTCAGCGCCATTGTGCTCTTTCCTGGTTTCTGGCACCGTTATAGCTGGTTCTCCTACCTTCTTTGTTGGGACGTATGGACCATCGCAAATAACATCCCATAACTCGGAGTCTTCTTCCATTATGAAGTCATGCATTCAAGTTTTCTACCAGCCATAGTATTGGTCGTTGAATCTTGGGGGCCTGTAAGTTGATTGTCCTTCCTCGAAGTTTGGTGGAGCAGCCATGGTGAGGATCCTCTCTAGGTGTTAACCTTTTAGAAAGAACCCGCTCTAATATAATTGATAGAATGTATGAGTTCACCAAACTATATAGAGACCTGATCATATACCAGTTCCCACAGAAATAGCTAATGAAATAGTAAGATGACACAGGAGATTTTACGTGGAAAAATCCCTGCTCAAGGGGATAAAAAATCACGACCTACACNCAACATAAATAAGTCTAGCTTAGTTAACTCATGCCACATGTGTGCACACAACATGATAGAAAAGAGAAGCAGGAAACACATGCATATAATAACAAAAGAGAGTTTCATTGATTGTTATAAAACATAAGCCTTTGCCATTTCAACAAAGGCAAGTTTGGACTGATGAAAGCGGGAGAAATACAAGTGAAATCCATCCATACCACAAAAAAAGCAAAAAAAAACTACCACAAGTCATCAAAGCAAAAGATAGAAACTTGACAAAAGTCAATGGAAGATTTTCTTAGGGGCACTAGAGGAGGAAGGCTTGGAGGAGGCAGCAAGAGTGATGAGAACAAGGTCAATCCGAGCATTTACGGACATTTGCTCTGTGAGCAGTTTCTCTCTCAGGTTCTCCACTTGTTTCCTGAGCTCAGCATTTTCTTTTGATAGACGAGAAACTTCTTCACTTGATGAACTGGAGAGTCCTGGTGCTTCTATAGCCTGACTTAGCTGAGTCTCGAGAATGGCATTCCTTGCTTTCAGCTTCCTGATCTCCTCTATAGCACTATTCTGGGCATTGATCAGTTGTGAGATCGTCGAGGTGCTCCCTATGCCTCTAACCTTTTCAACACATTCACACTCCTCTAGTGTAGTTTTAGATAAGGTTTGTTTCCTGGTATCCATCTTGGGATGTCCTAAGGGCACATCAAAGAACTTGAATACACGCGTGAGAAGAAAGCCGTACGGGAGTCCATGGTTCCCATCTTTGAATGCTGCCACTTTCTGCATAGGTTCAATCATAATGGCAGGCAAATTGATAGAGCGTAACTCATCTAGTGCTTCCATTAAGTATAGATCAGACATGGACGTGATGGACCTTCTTTCAGCACGAGGGAGCAAAACCTTGTTAACCAACTCGAACAACAGTTGGTACACAGGAAGCAGAGCCTTCTTGTGTACCCGTTCCCCATGCTGGACAACTTTTTCTTTCACAATAGCGCGCCTAAAATTAGAGCCACAAACACCTCTTACAGATGACAGCCCTTCAGATGGAACCTTGAGAATGTCCCCCAACACAGTAGCGTCCAATACCATATCCACCCCCATTCACTAAGACACAGATGTGGTCATCTTCAACAGTGAAGAGGTCAGCATAGAAACTTTGGACATCATCCTCATACACTTTGGGCACATCCTCTTTGAAAAGATGGCACCACTGCTGAAATTCCACCATCTCAAGAATTTGTCTCATACCCTCCATTTCAGAATATCTTGGTTAAAAGTGCAACCCCATAGTACCTTCTGGCACCTCAACTTTCTTGCCCTAGCACACTTACACTTTTCACTACTTGAGAAATATTTAGATTACAACCTATTGTAACATAGGAATTAAACTCTTAATCCCTCACTAACTTGTAATACACCTATTACAAGCCACTTTGCAATACACCTATTACAAAGACTTCAACTCATGACTAACTCTAGTCACGACACAAACACGAAGGGTTTATACTTTTCAGAGGTTCCTAATTAAAGCTTCTAAATAAGCAAAGTAGGAATTACAATGAAGAGCAAATACAAAGATATAACTGAATTAAGGACATACAAGAGACTTGTTGTAGAAATTGGTCCGTAGTAGTGTTGTACTTTATTCTTGATGCATTTGTGACTTCAATGCTCGATTATCAGATCTGGAGTGCTTGAATGAATTCTCAAGTGTTCAAGTGACGTTTTGTTGTAATGCTTCTTGTTAATATCCGTTGGATGACATCACTTAGATGATGTAAACACTTTGTTGGTTGACTTCGTACTGTTGTCAGGGAAACCTCAAGGGATTAGGTCCCTGAAGTGATTCTTTTCTGTCTGAAGTCATAAAACTCACATTAACTTGAGTCCATTGATGGAGAAATATTCCAAGTGTGCATCAGATCCTTTATCTGGTTCTTGACAATAAGTTTGTTAAATTATTAAAACATAAATCTAGAATGCTTTAAACCCATCACAAATTGTCTTTGATAGGTAGCATTTTTCATCTCCAATTCTAGTGAAACTTATTTTGTTTCATAGGGTTCATGCGCCATGCATCGAGACCAACAGAAGTCGTCCTTTTCTAAGAGGACAAAAGAACTCCCACAGGTTTCACTTTCTTAAGATTTTGTTTTCTTTGACTCTGCTTCATAGATATCAGCAAACAAGTGTTGTCCTTTTACCATGAAAATAGTGATATCTTTTGCCTCTTCTAGTCTTCTTTGGTCCACCCCCTCTTCACATGCACCTTCTCAATTCCAACACCGTGTATTTTACTTGTATATACTTGGTAGTTTAGAATTCTTTTAATATTATTTCTATTTTAACATATTACAGTAAGTTATATATTATTTTCCAAATTACTATCTTTACTCATCGTAGATGATCGTCTCCTATAGCCATCTTTTATAGGACATGATATGATGAGATTCTTTTTTTTTTCACTCGGTGTTCGGTACACAGTATTGGAGCTTGACTAAGTCCGTATTCATGTCGGGAAGGCCCACTTTAGTGGGTAAAATGTTCCCTAACAAAAACGACTTTATATTTAGAGCTCGAACTTGAAATCTCAGGTTAAGGATAAAGAAGTGATTATCACTTCACCACAATTTTTGTCGGTGATATGATGAGATTTTTTTTTTACACCATTAGTACATATAAAGTCAAAACTCTATAAAATAAAATAAAAGAAGAAGTAAATACATGATGTTTGCTTTCCTTTAGCAGATCATAGAATGCCTCTTTAACAATACACAAGTAGGCAAGTTTTTTTTTTTGACAAAAGGGAGATAATATTCATTAGCTACGAAATATTGTTTGTTACATCATCTAGAAAATTACAAGCCTTTAGTATATTTATACTGCCCAAGTTGGCTAGCTTATAACAAGCTCCAGTACTAATAGTTTTAACAAAACTAACACATTCCGTCCTGTCTGTATCCAGATTATTTATAACATAAGGTGGCGGTTTGTCTAGGAGTTGATGTTCATTTCCCTCTTTAAGATCTTCCTTTGTCAGCTTATGGGCTATTTTGTTTTCTTCTCTGAAATTATGGATGATTGACGGCTGCTTCAGCTGGAGCGTTAACCACCTGCAAGTGCATATAATTATATTATGAGAAAAACATCCAAACCTATGTTGAGTCTGATTCAATGATTAATGAAGTGTAACCCTTTGCTAGTGCTATTTTGAGACCCTCCTTAAGAGCTTCTAGCTCAGGCTGAAGAGGTGAGGTTGTCGGGCATTGATGTTGAAAACCCATTATCCATTTGCCATTATGATTCCTGAAGACGCCTCCTAAACCCCCTAATTTATCCTTTTCTTTGAAAGCGATATCAATATTGAGTTTGTAGAAGTTTGGGTCAGGCTTGTGCCATGCAACTTTAATTGCATTGGGAAGGAACAATAATTTGTTCCTTTTAACTGAGTAGCTTATATTCAGTTGCTAAGGCTATTGCATGTCTTGTATTAAAGTTGAGACTAGCATTAGAGTGATTGTTGTTATTTCGGTTGAGCCAAATGCTCTATAGGACAAACAGATAGAGATCTTTCCACGTGAGGTGAGGGGAGAGAGTGGTGATATTCAAATTTTTAATGTTTTCCATCCAATGAAATGAGTTATGATTTGGGAAGGTATTAACACCCTTTATGTTCCAGTAATTACGGACTGCTTTGCAATTTAAAAAAATATGCTCAATAGTTTCTTTATAGTTTTTGCACACATGTCCATGTTTATGCCAATATGGTGAAGGAAAGATCTACTGGGGAGTTTGTTGTGAAGGCATTTCTAAGGAAAAAATTTAATCTTATTTAGGCACCTCATATCCCAAATCCAACTAAAGTCTGTGGATACCTGAACACTAGGGATAATTAGATTGTAACAGGTTTTGGAAGAGAAATTTCCATCCCTAGTAAGATCCCAAGTCATGATATTGCTTGAGCAAATTGTAGGATGTAATGTTAGTATACAGTTCCTAGTTTATTCGGGAAGATAGAAAGAGATATTTCCTAATTCCCACTTTTCATTTACCCAAATATTTTTTATGGTAAGATTATTGCAAGACTTTGTGAGAGGACCCTCCACAAGTTGCCTAAGGATTGGCGAGTTAGGGATCCAATTCGATTGCCAAATGTTTAAATTTGAGTTTGAATGGGGGATCCATTTTATACCTTTAATACAAATCTCCCGTCCTTTCATCACACTTTTCCATATAAAGAGGAAATTTTTAAAGTTTTTGGTGGAACCATATATTGAAGAAAGAAATTTTGACCAAGGGTTTCTACACAAGTAGGCAAGTTGAAAACAAAAAAAGCCTATGTATTAGAGTACATAGAGAAACAATTCGGCGTGGCCTAGGTCCAAGTGCACACATTGTCACGCCTTCAAACTTTCTAAGTCTCAAATAATCTAATATTAGTCTTTTTATACCACCTTTTTAGCATCCCTATTACATTAACAACAAGGACTAAACAAACTAAACTAATTTAACCTACCTTAGTGCAGCTCTAAATAAAACAAAGAACACTAAAACAAACCCTAACAAGAAAATTTTAAGTACATAATTTTTGCAAATATCACCAAGAAGGAGAAGTACAAGGAGATCCAGAGGAAAAAGAAGAGTTGTTACTATTAGAATTACTTTCTGAAGTGATAATTGATGTAACATCTCTAAGTGAAACTGAACATCCCTCAGCTGGAAGTTTCTTCATTGGAGTTAATTGAACTGAAGAAGATGGACTAGTTGATGAAGAAGATGATATTCCATAATTTTCGTCGTCTTTCTCTGAAGAATTATCAATTGTTTCGAGATAAGAGGGCGATGAATTGGGTGTTTCAAAAGGCGTATCAACCATACTAGGCCTGAGTTTTTCATTATCATAAATTGGATTTGATATGTAAACAAATTGCTCCATAGTTGTACATGTACTAGTGCTACACTGTAGTGGTACTTCATGTACTAATTTAGGGGATTGAATTTGAACAAAGGAAGGATAAGGTGGAGAAGAATTTCGATTTTGCATTTCAAAATCGAAATTGTCTTTAGGGGTAATGTCCGCATACATCCTACCTTCCCTAGACATCACTTGTGAGATTACATTGAGTACACTGTTGTTGTTGTCATCGTCGTTAGGGAAGAGGAAATTTCTAGGAGCATGAAGAACTCCTTGTGCATAGAAGCTATTAAGAGTTGTTGGAGCAATTGATTGATCTTGGCGACATGGTGGTGGTGGTTGTGCGATGGAGGTTGACGTGGAATTTATAGCCGTTTTTGACCGTTGTCGACGACGAAGTAAGAGAGAGCAGAAGAACTCAGCAAGAAGAACTAAGACTAGACCTAGAACCATTGCAAGACTCACCACCATTATCAATATTGCTGCCATTTTTAGCTTGGAAGTACCCTTCATCTGTGTGTGTGTGTGTGTTTTGAGAGAGAGGGAATGTTGTAAATATATGGGATTTTGGAGGGATGAGGTAATTTTGGCGGGAAATTAACTTTTTTTTTTTAATAATGGTAGTGTTCTTGTAGATTGTATGCACCTCAATTATTTTATCAGATACTTACTACCACAACTTAATGAGGGGGAAGAAAATAATTACTACCTCATATGTCTCTGCTGAAATTTGAAGTCTGATATTTTATAGTTTTCACACATTTATAGACCATTAGACTGCATCCTTGCTGCAAAAATTAACATCTTTACTATTAAAACAGTCTCTCTATCGATATAATGTAGAAGTAAGATTCGCGTACACTTTCCTAGATCTCACTTGTAAGATTATATTGGATATGTTATTGTTATTATTGACGAAATATGATAGAATAGAATGTAGAAACCTATTTAATTCGGATAAAGACAAACCTTTTCTGACAGTTAAAAGCCAAAATTCCAAACTTTATAAAAACTATTAATTTTTCTTCATTGCTTTGGAGTTGAACAAGTAGCAGCATGAAGCTGGTGTCTTTCTGAAGCTGACAAAAGAACCTTGTTTAAGCTGTCAGTGTCACCTAACAATGATACCAGCCAAATAATTTTTCTTTTTCTCTTTTTTGGTTTTTCCTCATTTTAAATAGAAGACAAATTTCCCTTGATTTTAATCTTATCCAACAAAGAAACCATTCAAAGTTAGAAAATTGTTTTGTTCTCTTGACAGATCACTCATGTGTCATATGTTCACATGCCTAGTAAATACACACAAAATATCAATGCACGTATGCAGAACTTTTCATAAGCGGTATCACAATTCATGAGTAGACGGTGATAGTAGCAGCAAGCAACTCGGACTAGGCACAGCCGCACAGGTTACCCAACCTAGGATAAAGACACACGTATTTTGCACGAACACAACCTACAACGGCCGCAAGAAGTTGAACAAGCTAAGCCATGAGCTTAGTCGTCTCTGATTTGCCAGCCGATAAGATCTCTGAGATTGACCAGCCAACTGGGTTGGTTTGGCTATTCTTTTATATTGAAAATGAGTCAGCTGTCTGCGTGAATCACTTTCTTCTAGGTTCCGCCGAGCGACATGGCATTTTTCCCAAAATCCAATATGACCACTAATTAGGTCTATGTTGCTACGATATTGTTCTATGGAGCGGGCGGTTTAGAAGTTCGGCCCGGTTTTTTCGGTATCGTAGGGAGGGATTGACCTTTCTAATGCATTCAGTAGTACCGGCATAGCCCCACTAATTTGTTTTTGATCGGGTCATCATGCGCTCCCATGCGCACATCACCTAGTGGCACTACATATGCACAATGCAACACCTTCCCCATGTACTGAACGTACAATAATGCAATTGGATTTCTCAAAGCAACTCAAACCTCATCTACGTAGCCTAAAAGTCAACATTATGGATCATGAGATGGTAAAAGCTCTTCTTCACACGATCCACAAATGGCTAGCTAGTAGAAATATATGGTAGAAAAATCAAGGTTTATATGATAATGAAGACTGAAAAACAAGGTAAGAAAAGTTAATGGGAGATAGACCGATGATTACTGGAGCATATATATATATAGAGTTTCTGTCGAGCATTCACGTGAATCCAGTAGCTTTCATTCTAGCCCAGTGGGGTTCACGTGAAAATTGTTTAACAGAATCGCTAGATATCCGCACCTATGATCATCGGTTGTATTAACTTGAGGTTATGGTAGAAACTCATAAATTTCAAATTATGAATTTACATCTAACGAATAACTTATGTTTTACTTGAAAAACTTTAAGATACATATATCTATAATTAATCTACAAAACATCTCAAGAGAGAAATGAGGAAATGTAACAGATAATTGTCTTGGTTATGAAGAACTAATTCATGTCGAATCAACCTTTGTAGCACTGTACTCTGAGGAAGAAGCTCACTGTAAAACAGAATTGTAGTGACTGAAGTTGCTGGTTCACTTACTATAGATGTTACAAATCTGACCAAAACTCGAAGCATCAAGGGAACAAGAGACTGCATGTAAATTAACCCAAAAAAGAAAGAACAAAAAGGAACAGAAAAATGGTCAGAAACTTACTTAACTTGTTTGCAAAATACTGTAACAACTGTAGAGACACTAGCAAGTTCAATTGATTCGTAGACAAGATTATGCAAGAATTATAACAATGAGATTAACAATAATCACCACAACAATAATAGTATACCCAATATATTCCCACAAATAGTATCTGAATAGGATAGTGTGTGCGCAAAACTTACCCCTACTTTGCACAGGTAGGAAGACCGTTTTCGATATACCCTCGGCTCAACAAAAACATTTCTAAGCAAGATTAAAAAGAAGCCATGTTGAAAAATAATAGTGAAGAAACCACGTTAAAAATAATGAAGACAAGAACTGTGTAACAATAACAAAATACATAAAGCTGTAAGATAATTGAAGCAAAAAAATAATAGGTAGTATAATAATGATATATATATATATATATATATATTACACGTACGTACCATTTGTAGGTGATAGGTAATTGAGTCGTCGAAGAAATGATGATGTATACAGAATATTACTTTTCTTGATTTTTTCGTGCCAAGACCAAAGGAATGTAAGATCAACTTTAATTTGTTGTGTTTCTTGAAGAGAAAGGAGGAGGAAATTAAAAGCCAGACATTGAGTTTCAATAATTGTGTAACGACCAATCTTGAGCTGATTTTCAGACCTACCTTTCAAGTGCACGAGTCAGTTCGCTAGTTTCATCCTTTAGTCAATATACATCAATTATACATTATACATATAGTTAATGTATCAAAAAAAAAAAACTATACATATGTTAACTATTTTTAGATGAGTGGCTATGCAATGTAAAAAAAAAGATTTTTCACCCGATGTTCAGTATCTATATTAGTACGCCAGACTAACATTGTGTAAGGTCCATAAAAGAGAAATCACTCCTATAACATTGTTTTTATTTGCAGAGCTTGATGCCCGACTAATTCAAATTCGCATTGTGTAGGATCCATTAAAGAGAAAGCACTCTTATTACATTGTTTTCATTTGCAGAGCTTGATGCCCAACTAATTCAGATTCGCATTGTGTAAGATCCATTAAAGAGGCAGCACTCCTATAGGATTATTTTCATTTTGCTGAGCATGATGCCTTTGAATAAGAGTGAAGAGATCTTATTTATCGCACCACGACCTTTGTAGTAGGCTTCTTTCAAAATAAAGAGACAAAAATTACTTTTCCATAATTTGCCGTAGTTTTATGACTTATATGTAGAAGTGGGTTGGAAGGAGACATATCTAAAGCAACAATGAACTTTTAAAACAAGTGCAATTAAATATGAAAAAACAATCTTTTTCTTTTCTCCATACATTATCAAGAAATCGGGAAGACACTGCTCCCAGATTAATATTATGGTTCATTCCAAATGAATAATATAGAAATTTCATTTCTTTTATATATATATATATAATATGTGTATAATTTGTATATTATATGTGTATAATCAAATGTATAAGTTAGAAAAAGTAAACAATGAATATGGCGGGCTATTTGAATAAATATCCCTATTATTTTGTTGCTAAACTACTGCGAAACAAGCAATCAAGATGAAAAAAGGAGGAAAATATAATTTGTTGAGAGTGGGATTTGAACCCACGCCCTTTCGGACCAGAACCTTAATCTGGCGCCTTAGACCAACTCGGCCATCTCAACTTTGAATACTAATGTCGACTAATAATATTTTTAATATTATCTTATAATTTCTCTTGACTTGTACAAAAAACAAAAACAGATTAATAAATATATAATCCATAAGAAGATGCAATTAAAATATGTTTATCAGATTAGGTGATTCATATATATAATAGTAAGTATATTAACTACTCCTATTAAGGATTGAGACATCTGCAACATTAATTAGTGTGGATAACAGTGCAGGCCTTAACTTATAGGCCCATGATATAAAAGCCAGTACTGATATCCAAACCTCTTTTTCCGGGTTATATTATCCTAAGAAGAATTAATCCATAGCCGCTTATCTAACCACTTAAACTAAAAATAGCCGGTGAATATATAATATATAGATAATTTATGTATTATATATGTATAGTTGTGTATAGGGGTGGCAAACGGGCGGGACGGATATGGGACGAGTCAAAAACAGGTAAAGAAAAAATGGATAAATTATTCGACCCGACCCATATTTAATACGGATAAAAAATGGGTTAACCGGTGAATATGATCACTTTTGGAAGAATTCCTAATCTCCCAAACTTGAGAAACCTCCAATTTGAGGGTTTACAAATGTAAAAGTTAAACCCATTATTTATCCATTGGTAATCCATTTGGTTATTCATTTTCTAAATGGATAATATGATTTTTATCCATATTTGGTCCGTTATTAAAAAGTTTATTATCGACCCATTTTTAGTGGATAATATGAGTGGTTAATTATTTTTCTTTAACCATTTTGCCACCCTTAGTTGTGTATAATTAATGTATAATCTATATATATAGCTAAAAAAAGTAAACAACGAATATGACCGACTATTTGTGCAAAGATCCCTTATCCTGATATGTCAAGTTTTAGCTAATTCTTCTCTTTAGCCCTATGTATACATGAAATATTCCACTATTTGCACCAGGTTTTAGCCTTTTAGGTCTAATTAGGTTATCATTGTGCTATTATAGTTTATGCATAATCAATTCTTACAAGGAACTGTTTGTGCTTAAAACCTTATCACAAGCAATGATTTCAACTTATGCATAATCAATATTATTTTTACAAGGAAATATTTGTGCTTAACAGCTTGTTTGGATATTTGTTACCTATTGTTTCATAATTATAATATTGTACTGTAATATTTTAACAGTTTCTAAAGATCGTTTATGTTTGTTTAACCTTTTAGTATCCGGCTCACTAATCCGTATTCACATCGTATGTGACCCATTAAAGGAGAAATATTCCCTATTAGGGATTTTGTCAAATTTTAAGGTTTGAACCCGATATCTTTAATTAAGAGTGAAGGCATTCTAGTTATCTTACCACATTCTTTGGTGATATTTTAGACCTAATGTCATTAAAGATCTAGAGAATATGAAATTTCTAATATTACAATGCCTCTAACATTTCTAATCTTATCTCTAGGATATCATAATCTTTTGCTCACTTTTTGGTCATAGGATAGAAGGTGTTGAAACTAATAAGTTATACTGTCAAAATATAGTAATTCTGACAGTAATTTGAGGTTTTGAACAAAAATAAAGGGCGGAGGACAAAACTAGTTTGTTATGCCCAGTGTTGCTTCTACTACTAGATAATGTCGATAACTTAGTCTTCATTTGAATTTGCGTGCATAAAATTTTGGGTCTGCCACTATTCACTAAGCCCATTAATAAATAAGAAATGCCTGAATTCACATGGTAACGTTTTAGTGTCTTTAGAGTAGTGATTGGCCAGCATTTTTGCAAAAGATATGAGCACCGATTCTAGCACAGATGTGATGGCTTGAGTTTTTTGTGCTTCATTTTTGTAGGCTACTGAAATCCACATGTTTATAAGTGTAGATAAGAATCATTTGACTGAATTTGGAAAGTTTGTTTACCACTTCGCCTTGTCTGGTACAATGATCATACAGGAAAGGTGAATTGTAGCCAAATTAAAATTTTAGTTGACGAAAAAGGGAATTAGTCGACTAAATCGACTTGCGTCGGAAGTAAATTTTGCTGGATTAAAATAGTAAAGGCACAGGAGTTTTATACTAGTTCAGTATCGGTGTGGTACCTATTTTCAATTCCCTTGGGTTACAAGAGTCTTCTTAGATCTTCAATAATGAGTCGTTACAACAGTAGTGGTTTTAGTTCATTCACCACTAACGATATTCAGCAACAGTATTTGTCTTAAATTGACACAACTTTTTTTTTTCTAACTCTTTCTATCTTTGTGACACTTGAAAACTCAAGAATACAGTGTTTGTACTAAGAACTAGAAAGATATAGAAATAGGTATTAAGTTGTGTGACTTCTTCTTCTGTCTTCCGACCTTCTTATATGAGAGTCTTGAGATCTTATAATCTTCTTTCAGAACTAGTCGTTGCAGATTGACCATTGATTGAGGCAAGAATATTAAGAGATTTGACCCAAGGGTTGCATCTAAATCCCGCTTACAAGATGGGCTGGATTCAATGATCTCTTTCCTTTTCCCTTTCCTGATTAAAGGAGTGATTTGCGACTTGGCTTGATTGATCAATCACCAGAACTTTCTGATTCCCTTTTCCATAATTCTCCTTAATTTACGAATTGGCTTCCCCATATAGCTGCACTTGATCTTATTTCCTTTCAATAGCATTGTCATCCTGATTTTCTGCAATCAAGTAAAATAGATTAGATTTGCACTATTGTCATTATTAAAACTTAGGTGTAATAAGAAGAGTAGTAGCAATCATGTGAGCTAAAACACAATGTTAAAACCTAAGAGTTTTAGGACCAATATCAGAGGGTTTCAGACATGAAAGCTTTTACCTCCTCTAAGGACACTACAAATCTTTTGACCAGGAATTTGAACAAACACATCATAACCATGAAACTTAGTAGAAATTTTTTTCTCAAATTGATATGCATCAAGAACAATACGAGTACCTAGAACTATTGATTCCAGATCATCTTTGTCATTCACAAACAGATTGGCATAACACATTCGCATAAGTTCTTCATACACAGTATTTCCAACATTATCAAACACATGAGAAAGGCGTTGAAACTCAAAAATTGAAACAACATCATATTGAATATCCTTCATAAAAGAGAGACTTACAGAGCTCCCATAAGTCATAGATTTTGACTTAGGATTCAAACCTCGACTTCTCAGTTGGACCGTATAAGTTTAATTTGTCTTTCAGCTTTTCCTTTCTTGCATGTAGCCCATTTGGGGATTTGATTCATGAGACTCTTCCCGACTTTTTTCTGGCTTAGCGTTTTATCCTCCAATGAGTCACTACTCTCATTATCGGTTTTGAGAGGATTTGAGTCAAGGGATGACTAAAGGTCGACAATTTCTTCAAGGTTTTGAGTCTTTTGTAACTGTTTGCTTCTATTTGTGACAGTGGAAGAAGAGATATTTTTTTTAGCCATAGTAGAGGAGTTTGGTGAGAAATGAGAAGGAACGAGAGAAGAGGGGGAACTTATTTAGCCGTTTGGGAGATTGAAGGGTTGCACTAATTAGAGGAAGGGTTAGGAACAGATTGAAGTGACATTTCTGAAGAGTTGCTTCAGCGGTACCAATGGAAGGTAATAATTACACTCACATCAAATTAATCATCTTCAGGAAGTTTTTCATTCCTTGAGCGAGGTTTAGTATCCACAAAAATAACATGAATGGATTCCTCAATAGATAAGGTTATTTTATAAGAAAACTCTATATGCTCTACTTGAGGGAGAGTATCCAAGAAAAATACCTTTATCGCTTTTTGGATCAAACTTACCAAGGTTGTATTTTTCATTGTTGTGGATAAAGCATTTTTAGCCAAATGGATGAAAGTAACTGATGTTGGGTCTTTTATCATTCCATAGCTCATATGGAGTCTTTTTGAGAGTAGATCGAATCAGGAATCTGTTAATGATGTGACATGCGGTATTTGCAGCTTCTACCCATAAGTGGTGTGGAAGAGAGTTTTTCACAATCATAGTCCTTGGCTTCTTTCCATATTCTTCAAGGTTCTATTTTTGCGTTCTACCACTCTATTTTGTTGAGGTGATCTTGGTGAAGAGAAGTTGTGAGAAATTCCTTGATCATTGCAGAAATTTTCAAAAGCTCTGCTTTCAAATTCTCCTTCATGATCACTCCTTATGGCAGAGATGTAATATCCCTTTTCCCGATGTACTTTCTTGTGAGAGACTTCAAAATTCCTTAATGCTTCATCATTATGACTCAGGAAAATAGAGAAAAGTCATCTACTATAACAAAAGCATATTTTTTACCACCAATGCTAGCGGTTCTGGTTGGGCCAAAGAGTTCCATGTGCAAAAGTTGAAGAGGTTTTGTAGTAGAGACTATGTTTTTGACTTTAAAAGAGGAACGAGTTTGCTTTCCTAACTGACATGCATCACAACTTTGATCTCTTAAAAATTTTTGTTTTGGAAGACTAATGACAAGATCGCGCTTGAAAAGTTTTTGAATTGTATGCATATTAGCATGATCAAGCTTTTTATGCCATACCCAGGGATCATCAAGCATAGAAGCTAGACAAATTTTGATTTCCTAGACTATTAGTATTGCTGAGAGTACAAACATTCCTATCTCTATTCCCAGATAGAATAATTTTACCTGATTCGTCTTTAATGAACCAACTATACTTTTTAAAACAAACTCATAGTCTCTTTCGCATACTTGACTGATGTTGAGTAGATTGTAACCAAGTTCATCTACCAAGTAGACTTCGTCTAAATCAAATGATGAGCCGAGAGAGACTCTTCCAATTCCAATTATATTCTCTTTTGATTTATCTCAAAAAGTGACTGATACACCATCAAGCTTAGTCACATATTTGAATAATTGTTTGTCACATGTCATGTTTGGAACACGCACTATCGTGGTATCATTTCCTTTTCAATTCTTCTTGCGTTATTCCTGCAAAAACAAATTACTTATTTTTATGTACCCAAGCCTGTTTGAGTCCTGGACGATTGGTATTCTGATTGTTAACCTGATTTGAGGCCTTGGTTCGCCAAACCCACCTTCTGTTGTTCTTAAACCTGCAATTGTTAGATGTCTGGCCCGTTTTTCCCCAATAAAAACAAGTTGGATCATTAATACTTTCATATGTATTTCCTATGCCATTTCTAAACCTGCTATGGTTAGAATTGTGGCTATCTTTGCCACAATGAATGCATGAAGAAGGAATTATGTTCCTAGATGAGTTATTACGAGAAGTTGACTGGTTTGATTTGATGAAACTGTGACTGGTGGATTTTCGCAATCCATTCAATTGAAGTTGAAGTTCATGAACTTCTTATTGAAGCATGTTTCTTTCAATTTCACATACTTCTAGTTTTTGTGCCCGGTCTTTCTTTTCGCGTTGAATCTTTCGAAGTTCATGTAGAACTTTCTCAATGTCTACAAGAGCAATATCAATAAATTCTTGAAGTTCATTGCATTTAGGACACATAGGTAAACGTACCTCACTTATTCCTTCGTCTTCCATGAGGCCTAGCTTACTTGAATCTTCATCATCGTCTTCATTGATGGCCATGAAACACATGTTGGCAATTTCCTCATGATCAGATTCTTCTTCACCACTCCATTCCCCAAAGGGCTTCTTTTTTTTGAAATTTCTACTGAGTTTCTTTTTCGGTTCAGGGCATTCTTCTTGGATGTGTCTGTGTTTTTTACATTCATAGAATCTTCCATCATTTTTGTCATTTTCATTTCCCATTTTTTCATTTCTGAAATTTGGTTTACCTCTTATACTATTTCTGTTTTTCCTCATCATGCTTGTTACGTAGCGGATAGACTCCCTATTTTCACATCCTAATTATCACTAATTAATAATGTAGAAAACAAGTCCTAAACGTTCTCTTTGTGAACTAGTAAGTCTCCCAACACCCATAATATTTATATAGACTGCACCTAAATTTAAGATAGATCTAATAGGCTGGCTAATAAACTAGCACCCCTTATGGGTGTACAATCTCAAAAGTGTTATAAAATAAAGACTGTAAAGTAAATAAATCGAACACAAGTAGAGAGAGAAAGATTGATATATATTCAAATTTCAAACTGATGTACATAAGAAACTGAAAACTCTTCTATTTATAGAAGAAATGAAGCAGTTGCGAGACTTTTCTTCAGCTGCTTGTAAGCTGTCTGCATGAGCTGCTTGCAACCTACCTGTTGAAGCTGCTGCAAATTATTTTATTGAGGTGCTTGCAACCTGCCTGCATCAGCAGCTTGTAAGCTGCTACTGCAAGCTGCTGTGTAAGTTGCTTGTAAGCTGCTACTGTACCAGACATAGATAATCTTCTATCGGGGGTAATATTTATCCATAACAAAGTACCGAAATAATAAGCTTCTTCAGGAAGCTTATTTCCAATAGAGTACCAAATAGATAAACATATTTACGGTAGAGTCCCATATGGATAAGCTTCTCCAGGAAGCTTATGAACATCCATAATATAATATATATTTATAACACTCCCCCTTGGATGTTCATTTAAGATAATGTGCCTCGTCAAAACTTTACTAGAAAAAATCCAGTGGGAAAAATCCTAGTGAAGGAAAAAGAGTACACATATTTAGTAATACGCATTTTCAGCTGCCTCATTAAAAACCTTACAAGAAAAACCTAATGGGAAAAAAACATAGTGAGGGAAAAAGAGTGCAGCGCGTATTTCACTCCCCCTGATGAAAACCTTGTTTCAAATATTTGAGTCTCCGCATTCTAATATTGTATACCATCTTCTCAAAAGTTGAAGTTGGCAAAGATTTAGTGAACAAATCTGCCGGATTGTCACTTGAACAGATTTGTTGCACAACAATGTCACTATTTTTCTGAAGATCATGTGTGTAGAATAATTTTGGTGAAATGTGCTTCGTTCTATCTCCTTTTATAAATTCTCCCTTTAATTGGGCTATGCATGCAACATTATCTTCGTATAAAGTTTTGGATCCTTTATCACATTCCAAACCATATTTTTCTTGAATAAAATGAATCACTGATCTCAACCATACACATTTCCTACTTGCTTCATGAGTAGCTATTATCTCATCATGATTTGAAGAATTAGCAGCAATAGATTGATTTGTGAAGATATGGCAGTATCTCCACATGTAAACACATACCGGATTTAAGATCGAGCTTTATGGGGATCAGATAAATAACCTGCATTTGCATAACTAATACGATCTGCACCACCTTTGTTAGCATTAGCAAGATACATAAGTGCACCAATTGCACTGAGATAGAGTATTTTAGGACCAAGGAGTTCCTCATCCTCTTCTAGAGGTCGGAATAGATCCTTATTCACTTCAATTGATCGAATAATCATTGGTATACTCAATGGGTGCGATTTATCCATGTACAAGATTTTAAGACCCTTTCTGTATAGGCAAATTGATGGATAAAGATCACGTCTGCTAAATGTTCAATTTGCAGACCAACACAAAGTTTTGTCTATCCAAGATATTTCATTACAATTTCTTTCTTAAGATATTCAATTGCCTTTTGGAGCTCTTATGGAGTTCCAACAAGATTTATGTCATCAACATAAACAACAAGTATAACAAATTCTGATGACATTTTCATTATAAAAATACATGGACAAATGACATCATTTATGTAACCCTCCTTCAGCAAATATTCACTGAGGCGATTATACTGCATGCGCCCAAATTGCTTTAAATCGTACAAAGATATTTGTAATCTGATTGAGTACATATCCTGAGATTTTGAATATGCTTCAGGCATTTTAAATCCTTCAGGGATCTTCATATAGATTTAATCAAATGAGTCATATAGGTTATGACTTGCATTTAAATGGCATGACATCTTCAGTTGTTTAGACTGCAGGTCTGATCCTCACAATCTTTTACAATATTGTGCACTATATTGTATCAAATATACTGTTGACGATCATTTCATATCGGTTCCTAAACGACATAACTTGTTGAGATCTCATCACTTTCCTTATTTCAGGTACCTGAACTTCTTCTGGAGTTTCATGAAATGTTATGTCGTGGGCTCTTCTAGAGATCATTTCCTCCTTATTATGATCATTTTGATCATTTGCTCATATCCTTTTGAAGGATTGTTACCTTTGGAACCGATTGGTCTACCACGCTTCATGCGCACAGTAAAAATTTATCCTTCAGGGACTTTAATGTTAATAGGAGCATTCGCAGCTGAAATATGATATTTAATTATGGATCAGCAAATGCTTCTGGCATTTGACTTGAATTATCTTCTGAGTGAGGATCATACTAATGATAATTCGATTCATAGAGCATATTTTTCAGCTATTTATTCCATCACCCAAATGTTAGAAAAACTAACATATATCCCCAATATTCTTTGGGAAACATATCTTTGTGTATTGTGGTAGAGAAATTAATCATATACCACACATCAAAAGATAGTAGTAAAAATATTTGGTTTCTAATCCTAAACCAATTGTGAGGTGAGGACTTATCACATATTATTGGCCTGATGCATACAAGTGCTGCTATATGCAATTTCGAAAATCTTAGACCAACACATGAAGCTTTGTTCTCATAAGCGATAGTTTAGCCTTTAATAGGAGGTATTCAATGCTAAACTAGCTTGGATATAAATATGCATCATCAAGATCAATTATCTTGATTTCATAATCTGAAATTTATGCTCTTAATTGATAAAAGCAATTTCAAATGCATATTTGCAGGTTGACAATAATCGTACATGTAACCATCTCATATATGCATCTATAAATGGTTCATACGATAGGTGAATGGGCGCATATTCACCTTTTATATATTTCAGATTAGGGTCTTAGTCCCAACTTTAGCTGGTATAATCAATTTATTATGAGAACAAGCAACACAAGAGAATTCTTGAAGAATCTTCTAGTTCTTCAGTATATGCTTATTTGAATTCTCAAATAGCTCATCTAAAAATGGCAAATGAAAACTTCAGGTTTATCATGGCATGTGCTATCTCTTAATAAACTTATGGTTTACTATAGCACAAACTTTTGCATTAGTAAACTTCTGATTTACTGTGACTACTTTTGTATTAGCAAATTTCTGATTTACTGTAGCTACTTTTGCCTCAGTAAAACTTCTGGTTTACTGTGACTGCTTTTGCATTACTAACCTTCTGATTTACTGTGATACATGATGTAGTACAAATCAAATAATAAGGCGGGTAACTTCTCACATACATATTAATTTACCCCTTATGATTGTGGAAACAAGAAGATTTTTAATCTTTCAATCATTTGTAGTCTCAATATGATAGCCATTTGTATTAGTAAACTTCAGGTTTACTACAACATACGTTTTGACCATAATCATATAATATGAATGACATATTTGTATATAAGCTCTTTGAGAGCCTTCATTTTTATCCACAATCTAATATTATTTGGACACTACTGGTGTCATGTATCTTCTAGACAAAGAATTAGCTCTTCAGGAGTTTTTAATATATTTTGTACTACCAAATATCGCTCGGACACTTCTGGTGACATGAGAAAAAAAATCATAATCAAATGAACAATAGAAAGACAATACTAAATTTATAAATATAAGAAATTAAGAATTTCAATATTTTTACCGCCAACTTTGTGACAAATGTCTCCTTCAAGGAGAAACGCTATTAACATCTGAATATTTTATATCGAAGCGACAATCACATAGTCATCACATCCTTCAGGGAAAGATATATAAGTTGTTATTTCCTTCGGGGAACTCAATAACTAACTATAATATATTGATGTGGTTGCAGTAGAAAATATTCTACAAGAATGCTTTTGCCTTAGAGTGATATTTAATATAATTATCCAAGATATTTTACGTGCAACAGGTACGTGCGACAATGATTTTATGCCACAAAATAATATTTATATCCTCAGTTATTCTAGCTCTTCAAGAGGTTAGTTGTGGTATTTCTTCATTCACTCCAGGAAATGAAAATGTGCTTCAAAAATAACTTTGAATAGCCCATTATTTTGTTTAAGCACAGAAAGACACAATTTCATAATATTTTCCTACTTCAGGAGAAAAACCAATTGTTTTACTACTCCAGGAGCAAATTCAAAATACGAAATATTGAGTATATATATTCTCTCAATCATATTACCTCTTTTGGAGGTGAATCATAATATATTCACATTAAGAGCACGTTCATATTTACAAGCTAGATTAATATCGTCACATTCACTTCACGGAATGAATTAATATTATATAAAGTTCTCTTCCTTCAAGAGATGTATCATAATTATCTGAACTTGCAATAACCACATTAAATTGTGATGGCATCTGACCTCTTTTAATATATTTGCTACTTGAGGAGCAAATTGAGGTATGCATGTAATAGAGAGAAATTTTCTCTAACTTATCTTCATTGTAATCATAGCAAGCCTAAATTATCACTTCTGATGGTCATAGGTATATTCCACTTCTGGTGGTTAACAAAATTTTATTACAATGAGATATACGAAACATCCAACCACTTCTGGTGATCATACGTTTCTTATGAATTCTGCTGGAGTTCAAGCGATGCTCTACATGAGCAAATTTGATGTCTCTTTGCAATTTTGTTCTTCGGGAACAAATTTGAGGCATAAATTATCAAATGAACCAATTATGCTCCTTAGGGCCAATGAACAAAAATCATATTGTTAGTAGCAAAAAAAAAAAAAGGAATGTCTGATATGTAGGAGTACTAACCTTTTGAGTAGAACTCTTAATTATGGCGATTGGATCTTATTTATATCCATAAACTTTTGCAAACTCAACTCAACAAATAGTTAGTATTCAACAATATATGAAAGTACAAAAATTAATGTCACAAGTCCTTTGCTACACACCTACTTCAAGACAGCAAAGCAGCAAAGGAAAATAATTTGTCGTTCATAAGGACAAAGTGATATAGTAAAACCTTTAAGCCAAACATGGAATCATTTCCATGCTTACTTTGCTAATATGGAAATAAAATACTGACGCCAAAGAAGTATCAATCGTTCAAATCACTGTAAAAAGGATAGAAATCCATGAATACAACAATTTGATCTTACTTACAGTGAGAACCGATGCCTTTGGACGAGGATAACTATGGTATATATCTTTCAAAGTAAGTGCTCAAGGCAGAGTCTCGTGCTGATAACGTGTTATAAAATAAAGACTGTAAAGTAAATAAATCGAAGATAAGTAGAGAGAGAGAGAGATTGATATATATTCAACTTTCAAACTGATGTACATAAGGAACTGAAAACTCTTATATTTATAAAAGAAAGGAAGCAACTGCGAGGCTTTTCTTCAGCTGCTTGTAAGTTGTCTGCATGAGCTACTTGTAACCTGTCTGTTTAATAAGAAGCTGCTGCAAATCATTTCATTGAGTTGCTTGCAACCTGCATGCATCAACAACTTGTAAGCTGCTACTGCAAGCTACTGTGTAAGCTACTTGTAAGTTGCTACTGTACCAGACATAGATAATCTTCTACCGGAGAGTAATATTTATTCATAACGGAGTACCAAAATGATAAGCTTCTTCAGGAAACTTATTTCTAATAGAGTACCAAATAGATAAATATATTTACGGCAGAGTCCCATATAAATAAGCTTTTTCAGAAAGCTTACAAACATTCATAATATAATATAAATATATAACAAAAAGGCTATTTTTTCCCCAACAATTTCTATTTCGATTGTGGCCAAGAGAATGGACATTGGGACAAAACAATTTGTACTTTATCAGTGTAACTTTATGAAACAGGCCAAGATAATATGTGGCTACTTTTCAAAGTACACTTATTACGACTCTTTAGATTGAGCTACTAATATGTGGACAACAAAATGAAAATTGAAACACAACCAAATGAAGCAAATTACACCACTCCACTTGGTAAAGCAGAACCGTACGAGCAAACGAATCCCAGAATAGGAAAATTAAATGAGTGACACAAACATAAACTGATCAAAATGGGAAATGAAAATATTAAATTGACAACTTGACCAATAATTTCTCAACACTTAGCTCATAACTTTGACAGATATGAGGTTCTCAACTTTTGTGGCGCTTTTGTTTTGAATAAGATGTGTCATTCTCCCCTTTTAGTACAATTGTGTTGCTAAACATTTAATTTATATCCGCTAACAGCGTAAAAAATTCATTACACTGTTATTAGTATAGTCAGACTTTTCTATAACATCATTCTTATATAATAATATTTTACTATAAAATTTAAGTTTTCTCGGAATCAATTTTTATGTTATGTTATAATATATGCTCTCTATAACAATACTTTAATGTAACATTCAAAAATATTCGGAACAAACGAAATTGATATAGAGAGGTTTGACCGTATATTTAGTGAGTTCGTGTTATTTACTGATACATGAATCAATGCTTCTTTCTGCTTCTCGAACCTGATGCCAGAATTCAGTGGGCATAAGTTAAACTCATTTGTAAAAACATGTAGAATTTCGGGCAACTGCCATTTCAACATTATTATATTTTACTTGATTTCGACCATTCATTTATTAACTAATCCTTGCTTGACACCTGTTGCTTCACCAGAAGGACTCTATTTATTAGTATCACAAGTAATTTATTAGTATCAAGTATCAACAAACAATCTATACGTCCATATCGCCACTTTTTGCTCCCCATATATCCCACATGTATCTGTTCAGATTATTTAGTTTGTAAATGTGAGAATATACACCTGCCATCTTACTTTACTTCCCTTTAATATTTCAATTGACCTAAAATAAAGACCGTTAAAAAAGCGACAACATATAACCATACTATGACAAATCCTTGTGGCTGAAACAGAATGGAACTTTGTCGTAACCGATAAAATTATTTTTATGTGATTAGGAGATCACGGATTTATCGTGAAATTAATGTCTTGTAGAAATATAAGGTAAAATTACGTACAATAGACCTTTATGATCTGACCCTTTTTAGACTCCGCGCATAGCCGGAGCTTAGTGAACCGCATTGTCCTTTTTGCTTGTGGCAGAAACAACCTCTAGCAAAAATACAAGAGGTCATGGGTTCAAACAATGGATCAGTCTCTTACAGAAATACAGAGTAACACTACATATAATAGATTTTTGTGGTTTGACTCTTTCGCTAACCGAGTGCGTAACGGAAATTTAGTGACCAAATTATTTTTGCTTGTGGCCGAAACACTACCATCTATAAAGTAGAGTTATCAAGCAGTCCTAGCTAGTTCAATTAATATGCTGGTGACACGTGGTGAGTACAAGTTGTGCAAAGTGCTGAAAAATAGCTAGGACATTGGAAATATGCATGTGGCCAAATACATTTTGCACCAAATGAGGAATTAAACACCTTAGGGACATATGTGTCATTTAAAGAGAAACAATTTGGTGAAAACAAAGTGTTGGTCTCTGCGTGGACGAATTGAAGGAGGGAACAGGATATTGGATGAATCAGCCAATGAGTTATTTAGTATAACACCATGTATAATTCACTAAATTGACTAATCCAGATTTGCGTCTTATTTAAGGAAAAAACACTCCCTACAAAGGTTTCTTCATCAACTTGAATGATATTTTTAATTAAGAATAAGAGAATAGCGGATCCATACATTAGTGGAAGCAGAATTTTTACGAAAGAGATTAAGAAAAAAAGTAAGCATGCGAAGAAGGTAAGGAGATATAACATCTAATATAATGTACGTAAAAAAAATTAATCTTATATATATAATGTAACTTTTGATAAGAAGGTTCTAAACCCTCTTCCGCTTACCTAGCTCTGGCCTTAGATCCAGGATTTCTAAATTATGGGTGTTTAACTATTTTAAAATTTTAAATTATTATTGAAGCTCGGTGATTAGGTAATATATTTGTATGCATTAATAGTTAACTATGTATAAGTCATAGTGTTTGGTTTCAAAACTAATGGATGTTTGAGCACCCATAACTCATAACATAAGTCAGATATTGAATGGATCTTATTTATCCTATCACATTCTTATTAAGAACGGATTTATTCTCAAGATTCCAATCCCACTTAAATTCGTCTTGCCCAACTTCATTATTGTTTCATTTTAGATTTTTTTGGATTGGTCTACGCAAAATAGAAATGATTACTAGTAGAGAAGAATACCTTTAATGAGATTTAAAATATTACACCCTAAGCAATATTATTTACTTTAAAAAATGGATAATAATTAAATTTGTATGTGGTATTAAGGATACGTGGATTAATTCAATACAAACGATTAATTACGTTAGATTAAACAAATAAATGGTGTAATAAATTGTCAAACCACGTAAGGAGGCTGATTCCGGACTCGATAACAACCTTAATGAGATGTATGCCCTCCATCTCACAATAACGGAATACTGATGAACAAGGATAAGAGCTTTGAGTAATGAAGAAAATAAGAGTATATTGCCTTGATATGCGTGTTACAGTGTCCCTGATAAATAACCACACACTCCTTTATATAGTACAGGAGTTTTACCCTACGTACAATTCTATAAAAGGTAAAAAATCTTCTATTTAACCAATCGCCAGCTTTCTGCCGATACATGTCGAGATCCACGCTGCAATATCCGGTTGGTCATGTACACTACGGACTTTTGTTGGTCATGCTCGGTTACCCGGTAGTGCTCTCCAAGGCCTTTGGGATTCAAACCAAACTCGGGGTCATGGCCCCGATACACCCGAGGCCGGGCATTTTGCTTGGACCTCAGCTCGAGGAGCTCTCCGTTTTGATTCTGGTTCCTTGCCATTATGTCTCTTGCTCCATTTATCTCATCGGAAGCCGAGGCGTTTCGTGGGATTGATTTCACCCGTATACAGATAGTCTCCTCATTTCTCGGAGAGTAAGTTTACGGAAACGACGAGAAACGACATGAGCACCTCGATTACTTCTTCAAAACGTTTTAACAGAAATGACAAAAGATTCAAAATGTCTCGTCAGTCATGTCATAATGACTTCAAACGCGTGTCAGCTATCGGCAGGTCGTCCCTGGATACGAAGGTGCGCAAAGCCTCTATAAATACTCCTCTCATTCGTTCATTTTTTTTACTTTTTGACCAACCTTCTACCTTCGTATCTTCAGGATATCACTGCCTCTCTTCATACCCCAACATTTTTACCTTCGTTCTTCAAGAGTTTTCAACAAATCACAAGTTTTCCTTTAACTTTTGCCCAAACAACGACGTTTGATTTTCTCATTAAGCTTTTACCCTTCATCTCCCAATCTTCCTTCTCTTTTATTCTAACTTTTTTTCTAGATAACAATGGCGAAGACTTCTAAGACTGTTCCACAAAAGGTTGTTGCTTCTTCTTCAAGGCCGATCACCGAAACCGAGGAAATTTCCCCCATGTGGTTTACCTCGAGAGGTCCTGATGTGGGGATATAATTCCATAGTTTTGTACATTATTTGCCTTGTATTTACATGCTTTAATGATAAATTAAAATTTTTTTGCGCGTAATGGAGTATATTTTATGTGTTGGTGAATTGGAGATGAAAGTAGAACAAAAGGGATACTTAAACGTTGAAAGTGTGCGCGAGAACAGTGAAAAGGAAAGGCCAGACAAAAGCCAGGTTGAACCAGGCTTTAGCCGGGCGAGGCCAGCCTAAAGCCAGGCGGAACCAGGTTTTAACTTGATGAGGCCAGCCAAAGGCCAGGTCCATTCCGAGTTTTGAAGCTTTATTTCGACTCCTGATTTGATTGGGACTTGACCTACACGTTTAGGTCTTTTCCTACACATATAAATAGACCCAAAAACGCCACTTTGAAGGGAGTTTTGTGACCGGAGGCAAGAACATCACACTTGGAGGAGGCTTCTAACTAGTTTTTCTTCTCTTCTTTTCCTTTAATCTCATAGTTTATTATTTCTAGAGTTTTGAGTGATGCATGAACATTGTAGTTTGAAGCTTTGTTCTTATTAATTTATCATATTGGTTTATTTATTCAATCTTGCACTTAAATTAGTTGATTTCTTGATCACCAATTGAATACTATCTACGAATCTAGGATTGAACTCGGAAGAGGGAATCCTAGATTTCATATAAAATTGAGTAGAGCAAGATATTAACACTTGGGGGGGAGGGGGGGGGGGGGGATTTGCGGTTAGGATAGGAATATACNTAATGCGTTCTTGTTAATTCTAATTTCATAGGAATATAAGCGTTAGATTAGCTTGAATAGGAGAGTAGTACTTCGGGAGAAGGCTACGAGCAATATTAACCCTATCAACCAATAAACCAGATAAATTAATTAGACGATTTAAGTGGAAAATTCAACGGGATTGTTAGCTAAACCCATAACTCTAGAATATTTTCTCTCATTGAATTCGTGTCTAATTTCGCAACTTGTTCCTTTAATCTCTTTGTTTGCTATGCTAGATTAGTTGTAGTTAAATATTCATACTTTAGGAATCGCTTGAATAAATTAATTGTTTGGGTTTAATTTAGTTGATAGTTAATCACAAGTCCCTATGGGTATGATATCTGGACTTACAATCCTATATTACTTGTCAACCACGTATACTTGTGTGTGCGTTTGGGAGCAACAAGTTTTGGCGCCGTTGTCGAGGACTTGAATATCGACTACTCTCAAGCTTTTGCTTTAATTGTTTATTTCATCTCGTCTAACATTACTTAATTGTTGCTCTAATCTCAGGAACTTTGATTGAATACGTAGTGTTAGAAGCTAGGACAGAATCAACGACTTTGACCCCGAACCTGAGAGAACATTTCATAGGAGGTTGAGGGAAGCAAGGGATACAAATAATCTCCAGGCCCTTGTTCAATTTCCCGTGAACATGACAGAGGAGCAAAACATGGCTGTTTAGGAGGTGGCGATGCCCAGCATTGATAATGTCACCTCCAACATCGTGAAGCCCATAATCACTGGGCACTTTGAGATGAAATAGAGCATGATCTAGTTACTTCTTGCAAATGGGCAGTTTATGGATCTTCCACACGAGGATCCACAACAGCATATCCTGAACTTCTTAAAGATTAGTGATATTTATATCACTAACAGGGTTACTCCAGACTATGTGAGGCTCACACTTTTTCCATTCTCTGTGTTGGGCGAAGCAAAGCAATGGCTGAAGGCAGAACCAACTAATTCTATTACATCATGGAATGATTTGGCAAGGAAATTTCTGGCAAGGTTCTTCCTTTCAGGCAAAACTGCAAAGATCAGAAGTGATATAGTTGCTTTCCAACAGAAAGCAGGAGAGTATTTATATTCAGCTTGGGATAGGTTCAAGGGGCTACTCGGAGACTGTCCTCATCACAATCAGATGAATGAAATGATAGCTCACACTTTCATAGAGGGACTCCATCCTGAAACAAAAATTGTGATAGATATTGCAGTTGGAGGTCAAGTGTTGGAAAAAAGCTTTCACGAAATATATACACTATTGAACAAGTTCTCCAAAATCAATCTGGATTGGCAAAGAGAAACGGGCATAAACACGGTACAAAAATCTGCAGGGGTTCTCGAATTAGACGTCGTCTCGGCATTATCAGCACAAATTTATACACTGACCAACCAAGTCAATTAGATGACCATGGTTATTAATAAGCAACAAGGTCAACCAGTGCAACAAGTTCAGGTGTTTTGTGAAGCATGTGGAGAGGGTCACACGAACAATGTATGTCCAGTTAATCCAGAGTCTGTCTGCTTTGTGGGTAATGCAAATAGGGGTCAGACAAACCAATATGGGAGCACTTACAATCCCAACTGGAGGAACCACCCAAACTTTCTTGGGGTGGAAACCAAAGTACTCATAATCAATACCGGCCTCAAGCACCTCAACAACAATATAGACCACCTCAGGCTGAACAACAAGCGAGTCCAACAAGTCACCTTGAGGAAATGATGAAAAAGATGATGGTTGAACAACAAGCCCTCACTCAGAAATTTATGGCTGATCAGCAAACCCGAACCGCAACAATGAGAAATTTGGAGCACCAAGTGGGACAACTTGCCAGTGCCCAAAATAACAGACCAGTCGGAGCTCTTCCAAGTGACACGGAAGCCAATCCTAAGGCATCCATTAATACTGTATCCTTGAGGAACAAGAGACAATTAGAAGAAGCCCAGTTGAAAAAGAGAAAACAAGTGACTTTTAATGAGAGTCGGGCCACTATAGAGTCACATCAGACAAATCAAAGGAATTAGAGAAGCCAGCTGAAGAGGCGGAGGCTGAGTAACCCCCACTATTGGTTGCAAGGCCACCCCCTCCATTCCCTCAAAGATTGCATAAAGTGAAGGATAATGTTGCGTATAAAAAGTTCCTTGATATCTTGAAGCAGATGCAAATTAACATTCCATTGGTAGACATCTTGCAAGAAGTTCCCAACTATTCTAAATACATCAAGGACATAGTGGCAAATAAAAGGAGGCTGACTGAATTCGAGACAGTGGCACTCACTGAGGAATGTAGCTCAAGAATTCAAAGCAAGCTACCTCAGAAATTAAAGGATTCAGGTAGTTTCACTATCCGAATCTCGATTGGTAAGCATGCAGTCGGGCGAGCTTTATGTGATCTTGGAGTGAGAATCAATCTGATGTCGCTATCTGTGTTCAGACAATTTGGGTTAGGGGAGCCACGCCCAACAACGCTAATCTTACAGTTGGTTGATCGCTCCCTTGCTCACCCTGAAGGAGTGACTGAAGATGTATTAGTTCAAGTGGGCTCTTTCATATTCCCTGATGATTTCATTATCTTGGACTACGAGCCTGATCAGGAAGTCCCATTTATTTTGGAGCGTCCATTCTTAGCCACATGCCGAGCTATTATTGATGTTTGCGAAGGAAAGATGATGATGAGAGTAGGTGATCGAGTGGAGGTATTCAATGTATAAAAGCACTCAGATTACCATCCCACTATGAAGAGCTATCCTTGATTTCTGTGGTGGAAAGTGATGCTAAATCATTAGTGCCTTATATGAGCCATATTGATCCTCTTGAACGAACTCTGATTGGGGATAAAGAAGACAGTGAAGATGAAATGATGGGAGAAATTGAGCAAGTACTTGATATGTCCTGCAGTTATGTTCATGGGTTCTGAAAATTTGAGGAGCTGGACAAGCCCATCACTCTAACCCCTCCTAAGCCATCTATTGAAGAAGCTCCAAGGCTAGAACTTAAGCCCCTTCCAGCGCATCTGCAACATGCTTATTTGGGAAACTCTGAGACATTGCCCGTGATTATCTCATCTAACCTGACTAACACATAAGAAGAAAAATTTCTGAGAGTACTTTGCGAGCATAAAAGGCTATTGGGTGGACAATTGCAGACATCAAAGGAATCGGTCCATTATTTTGCATGCATAAAATCTTCTTGGAATATGGACACCACCTTAGTGTTGAGAAACAAAGGAGGTTAAATCCTATTATGAATGAAGTCGTGAAGAAGGAAGTAATCAAATTGCTCGATGCAGGTATCATCTTTCCTATTTCTGACAGCAACTGGGTAAGCCCAGTTTAATGTGTGCCCAAAACAGGGGGGATGACTGTGATTGAGAATGAGAGGAATGAGCTAATTCCTAATCGCACTGTGACGGGTTGGAGAGTTTTCATTGATTATAGAAGGCTCAACAAAGCAACCCGCAAGGACCACTTCCCGCTTCCATTCATTGACCAAATGTTGGACAGTTTAGGGGGGATGAATATTATTGCTTTCTTGATGGTTATTCGGGATACAATTAGATTGTCATATGCCTAGAGGATCAGGAGAAAACCACGTTTACTTTCCCTTATGGCACTTTCTCCTTCAAGCATATGCCGTTTGGTCTTTGTAATGCACCAGCTACTTTTCAGAGATGCATGATGGCTATTTTCACCGATATGGTGGAAAAATTTGTGGAAGTTTTTATGGATGATTTTTCAGTCTTTGGGTCATCTTATGATGATTGTTTGAATAATTTGAGCATGGTGTTAGCTCGTTGTGAAGAAACAAATCTGGTTTTGAATTAGGAGAAGTGTCACTTTATGGTGCGGGAAGGCATCGTTTTGGGGCACAGAGTGTCTAGGAGTGGCATTGAAGTTGATAAGGCAAAAGGGGAGGCGGTTGAAAAATTACCTCCACCTATTTGTGTGAAAGGTGTCCGGAGTTTCTTGGGACACGCGGGATTCTATCGGCGTTTTATTAAAAATTTCTCTAAAATTGCTACTCCTTTGTGCAGGTTGCTTGAAAAAGATGTAATGTTCAATTTTGATGAAGCATGCCTGAAGGCATTTGAAGAACTAAAAAAGAAGTTGGTGATTGCGCCCATTATTGTGGCACCAGAGTGGTCCCTACCGTTTGAACTTATGTGTGATGCAAGTGACCATGCTATTGGGGTAGTGCTAGGCTAGAGGAAAGACAAGGTGTTTATTCCATCTACTATGCGAGTAAGACTCTTGATGATGCACAACTGAATTACACCACCACTGAAAAGGAGTTGTTAGCTGTTGTGTGGGCCTTCGAGAAATTTTGAGCATATTTGGTGGGAACGAAAGTCATAGTCCATACCAATCATGCAGCAATCAGGTGTCTATCTACAAAAAAGGAATCTAAGGCTAGATTGATGCGCTGGGTTATGTTGTTGCAGGTATTTGATGTAGAAATACGAGATCGAAAGGGGACAGAGAACCAAGTAGATGACAATCTATCAAGGCTGGAAAATCACGACCACGTGGAGGAGGGTACCCAAATTAAAGAAGTATTTCCTGATGAGCAACTTTTTGTTATCACTCAAGACCCTCCCTCATGGTATGCAGATTATGTGAATTATCTTGTGAGTGGGGTCCTTCCTCCTAAAATTGCATATGAAGCTAGAAAGAGGTTTTTGCATGATGTGAACTTCTACTATTGGGATGAGCCATATTTGTACAAGCAATGTGCTGATCAGTTGATGAGGAGATGCATTCCAGATAAGGAGGTAGAATTAGTGTTGTATGATTGTCATGCATCACCTTATGGGGGCCATCATGGAGGAGATAGAACAGCTGCAAAGGTATTACAATCCGGTTTCTTTTGGCAAACTTTATTCAAGGATGCCCATGTATTTGTTAAGAAGTGTGACCAGTGCCAGACAACAGGAACAATCACAAGGAGGCATGAGATGCCTTTGAATAATATCCTGGAGGTTGAGATTTTCAATGTGTAGGGGATAGATTTTATGGGACCATTCCCATCATCCAAAGGAAACAAATACATTTTGCTAGCCGTTGACTACGTGTCAAAATGGGTGGAGACAATTGCATTGCCAACAAATGATGCCATGTTGGTAGTTGCGTTTGTGAAAAATAACATATTCTCGAGGTTTGGACTCCACGTGCCTTAATTAGTGATGAGGGGACTCATTTTGCAATCGGTTGTTGAATAACCCTCTAGATAAATATGGACTCCACCATAGAGTTGCTACAACATATCATCCTCAAACAAGTGGGCAAGATGAAGTGTCAAACAGAGAAATAAAGCAAATCTTAGAGAAGACGGTGAGTGTGAATAGGACGAATTGGGCTGCAAAGTTAGATGATGCCTTGTGGGCGTATAGAACTGCATATAAAACACCAATTGGGGTGTCGCCTTGAGAATAGTGATTACTTTAGTTGTGACGCTTAGATTCATTGGGGTGTCGCCTTGAGAATACTGAGTATTTTTAGGACATGAGCCATGGTGATGTGAATTGAATTGAAGCAATATCTCTTGACTTTGTTATGCCTTGAGAATATACTGAGTACTTTGGTTGTGACGCTTAGATTCAGTTTTTGACTCTTGTATAAGTACCTTAAATGGTATAATCTTAAATTTTCTTAACTGCTTTGACTAGAGTGTCTTGATGAGTCCAATCCTGAGTGAATTATGTGCCATGTGTGCGTGAGGTTTGTATGTTATTCTGTGCATTGCATTTGATGTCTAGAACTTACCCTGTGTGTTTGCAAAGCGAAAAAGTAGTTTTGTTCAATCTTGAAAGTGATATAGGCATTTCTTTGTTGAGCCAAATATATATATATATTTTACCTGCCTAATTGTTATGTATCGTAGTTAACCACGTTGAGCCTGTAATCATGTTTCTTTGTCAACCACATTACAAACCTTACCTATTTGTTTGAATTAACCATTTATTTGAACCTTTTCACCTATCATGAGCACTTGAATTGTTATAAACTTTGTAAAAGTTAAAGTGTGGGTAGTTGGTTTGGATTTTGAGTGGAACTAATGAAATAAGGAGAAAGGTGCACTGTTTTAAAAAATTAAGAGCCACTTGAATTGACAAAGAAAAAAAATATAGTTGTTTTGATGTGAAAAGTGTTCCATGATAGTGGTGACTCTTTATGTAATTGTGCTTACAGAAATATGGAGTTAATGTACATTAATGTGAAGGTGTAGTTTTGGTTTGACATAAGTATGGTGTTTGAATGTTAAAGTATATGTATTAATGTGCTTAGGGAGGTGTAGCCACTCTTATATACAAATGTATCCTACCTGACCCGCAGCCTATATTACAACCAATGAAAGTCCTACTTGATCCTAGACTGAATGAGCTCAATTAGTAGAGTAGTACACTACGAGCAAGCCTATGGTGCATCTTTTTTAGCATATGAATGTTATTTCTAAGAGTGAGTGAATTCTTTCTATCTTAAGTTCCTAATTGTTCTTAAATCTGAGAGTGAGTGAATTGTGTAATAATGCATGGTACTTGTGAGTCAAATCTTGAGGTGAAGATGTTAAACCCTTGTGCTTAGTCTATTTTAAAGATTCTTAGTATAATGAATTAAGGGAATTGCTTAATAGATTTTGTCTATAAGTGTAGTTTGATTTCTCGAGGACGAGCAATGTTTAAGTGTGGGGCTATAATTCCATAGTTTCGTACATTATTTGCCTTGCATTTTACATGCTTTAATGATAAACTACACTTTATTTGCACGTAATGGAGTTTATTTTATGTGTAGGTGAATTGAAGATGAAAGTAGAACAAAAGGGATACTTAAACGTTGAAAGTGTGCGCGAGAACAGTGAAAAGGAAAGGCCAAGCAAAAGTCAGGCTGAACCAGGCTTTAGCCTGGCGAGGCCAGACAAAGGCTAGGTCCATTCCGAGTTTTGAAGCTTTATTTAGAATCCTGGTTTGTTTGGGACTTGACCTACACATTTAGGTCTTTTCCTACACATATAAATAGACCCAAAAACTCCACTTTGAAGGGTGTTTTGCGATCGGAGGCAAGAATATCACGTTGGAGGAGGCTTCTAACTAGTTTTTCTTCTCTCATTTTTTCCTTTAATCTCATAGTTTATTATTTCTAGAGTTTTGGGTGCTGCATGAACATTGTAGTTCGAAGCTTGAATTGTTCTTATTAATTTATCATATTGGTTTATTTATTCGATCTTGCGCTTAAATTATTTGATTGCTTGATCACTAATAGAATACTATCTTCGAATCTATGATTAAACTCGGGAGAGGGAATCCTAGATTGCATATAAGATTGAGTAGAGAAAGAGCTTAGCTCTTAGGGGGGTGTGGGAGGATTTGCGGTTAGGATAGGAATATACCTAATCGCCTTGATTGGTTACTATACAGGAATTATTAATGCGTTCTTGCTAATTCTAATTTCATAGGAATATAGGCGTTAGATTAGCTTGAATAGGCGAGTAGTACTTCGGGAGAAGGCTACGAGCAATATTAATCCTGTCAACCAATAAACCAGATAAATTAATTAGACGATTTAAGTGAAAAATTCAATGGGATTGTTAGCTAAACCCATATCTATATTTTCTCTCATTGAATTCGTGTCTAATTTCACCAACTTGTTCCTTTAATCTCTTTGTTTGCTACGCTAGATTAGTTGTAGTTAAATATTCATACTTTATGAATTGCTTGAATAAATTAATTGTTTGGATTTAATTTAGTTGATAGTTAATCACAAGTCAATGTGGGTACGATATATGGACTTACAATCCTATATTACTTGTCGACCACGTATACTTGAGTGTGCGTTTGAGAGCAACAGGTCCGCTACGGGCGCGACTACCGATGAACCGGTAGCCGAGCCTCCATTGAAAATGTTCGTCCCCGGGGAGTGTTCGGTCGCGGGCGACTTTAAGGTCGAAAAACCCTCATCAATGCAAGGCCAATGCAAGATAGTATCTAGGTACATTTGCTCGATCATCGAGGTTGTTCTTCCTGCGGTTCGTATGGACTCCAACTGGGCGGATAAGGAGATAGTAATCCCCGGGCTTGATGACGACAACCCATGTGGAGGGGCATATGAGTGTTTAAAACCCCTTCACACAGGGCCAGGTGGACCCGGTTATTCTGGACTTTTGTAGGAGGTATGAAATGTGCCTCGGTCAGATCCACCCATCGTTGTGGAGGATCATAATCCTCATCCGATTCTTGTGAACAAAATCGACTCCTGTTTATTCACCATTAATCATCTACTCCACATGTACATTCCCCGAATCTTCTGGCGGGACCGATAACACTCGTTCAATGGGATAGCAAATCCCCATTTTCAAGCATCGACAAGGACCGATATCGGGGATAGCATGGACGCTTTGTCCGGGTGAGGACCACAGACTTGATCCTTGCCGAGTTCAGGCCATTCCCCGAGAAGTGGAATGTATCACGTAAACATAACTTTCTTTTAAATTTTGATTTTATATTTTATTTCCCTTTTTCTCATCGGTATTTGTTGTGGTTCACCCCTTGCTCGAGTCCCAAATGCCATTCCTCGAGTCAAAGAATGGATTGGGACATTTTATCGCAGATGCCTTATACTGAGCACTCGTGGAACGAACTCTCGAAGGGCCGTTGGGAGGACCGTTCTCATGGTAAGATCTCTTTCCCATATAAGCAACATTAGGCTTCCTTTTTAGCATCACATCCTCATTTCCTTTCTTTTCTTCTTGCAGGTTTGCCTAAGATCATTGAGCTTAGGCCTTTAGTAAGGGGTCGAGGACCCGTCTGTCAGTCCCTCTGCTTTGGGGCAGTAGCTAGCGAGAAGAAGAAAATGAGGGCTCCGAGTTCCCCTAGCCCTGAGATGAAGAAACCAAGGAGAAGGTTGGCCCGTTATACAAAAGAGAGTTCCGACTCTCGAGCACCTGACTCGAACTCTTTATCGGCTTAGGGATGAGCCCGATAAGGATGACATTCTTCTGGCTCATAAACCGGGCTCCTCCGAAGAGTGGGGCCTACCTCGAAGAGCGGGTGGCCATTGAACAAAAGATTCACGAGGCTGATCTCCCTTAGAATAGGGAGGTCGATGAAGAGACCGGGGCCGAGACTTCCCGGGATACCGGCTATGCCCCAAAGGAGGCACCCGGTGTAATAGATATTTCAAGTTCACCTTCTTATACCGATTCAATACTCGAAGAGGCTTGAATAGTGAAGGAGTGATCTAACGAAAGGGCTTATAGTGCGGGTGATAACCTTTGTTCTTTTTTTGAGGGTATAGACTCGGCTAATTTGGAATACTTCACCAGGCTGGGCAACCTGAAGGTGCTGAGGAAGCAGCCTTCTTCAGAAACTGGCAGGCTGAACTCAAGCCTAAAGCTGACCGGTTAGTTCTTTTCACTCCCGTTGGAGTGGCTAGCTACCTCCGGTTCCTGGTAACCGAATAAGACTAGTCAAAAATGAACGAGGCGGATACGTCGTGCTTGTTCAACGAAGCACATCAGGCTTTGAACCAGGTAAGGCGTCATTACACCCTTTCATCCTTGGAGTTTTTGATCTCTCTCATGCCTATTCCTCTTTATATTTTTGTAGGCCTCGGTACTTCATCATGAAAGTGTTCTCCAGTACCGGGCTGAGGTTAATCAGCTCGAGATTGAGGTCAAGGAGCTTGCTGAGAAGAGGCACATGTATAAGCTTCATAACGAGCAATGTGAAGAAGCAGTCAAGAGTCTCCAAGATGAGTTGGATGCGGCTCAAAATAAACATGCCGACCTAGTAGAACAGGTAAATTTTTTTGAAGTTAGCGATAATGAGTTGCCCATGTCAAAACGGCCAAACCTCGCAGGCCTAGAAAAAGGTTGACAGGGTCGACCAACTTCGAGCCTAGATGAACGAGGTCAAGTCCATTGTCGAATGGTAGAAAGTAAAAATGGATCGATTGGCTTCGGAGAAGGAGACTTCTAGCTGGCATCGGTGGAGGTCCAACTACGAGTGGTGAAAGAGAAAGTCGAAGTACGAGCTCAACAAATCGAAGACCTCCAGTCTCAATTGGGCCTGGCCATTTCTGAACAGGATGCCCTTGGCAAGGAGCTTGAATCAGCGAGGTCTGTGTCGAAAACAACCAGGGCTGATTCCGAAGAGATGGTAGACCAGGGCCGATGACGAGGTAGCTAAGAACCTCCTGAAAGTTACTGTTGAGGACGTGAAGTGGATGTCCTGAAAGGAGGCTCTCGAGGAGGTCCATGCCCGAGGTTTCGACATGTCATCCATGGTCGAAGATGCTAAAAGGATCGAGGCTGAGGCCAAGAAGCTGGTTGACCCCGAGGATGAGGAAGGCTTTGAGGGCTCCGGAAAACTCGGGGACAGGGAAGATCTCTACGGCCCCGATGACGAGATGGGCTCTGGTGAAGATCAAGCTTAGGTGCCTTTTGTTTTTGTATTTTGTTCATTTTTTTGAGGCCTTTATCGTTGTCCTTTGTAAAAACTTTTATTGGAATGTATATAAGGCTTTTTTTCGCTTTGGCAGCTTTTGAGTTCGTTTCTTTTGGCTTCCTCTTTACGATTGCAAAGATTTCAAATGCATTAGCACAGAATAAAACGTAGAAATAAGGTATTGTTCGGAGGTTCAAACAAGACTCGTTCTCGATGAAATTTTGTTTTAAACTCATGGGGGATTGGTATGGTCGAAAGCTTTCCCCGAAGTGCTTGTTTAGATATTTTTAGATTATAGTTTTGTCGAGGGTAGCCTTTAAACCGGTTTGGGATTTTTGAAGGACTTATGTTTTGATTATAGGCTTGGAACGTCTCTGAGCCATTTCTATGGTGGTCGTGACCTTTTAAGTTCGGGTACTGCCTAATAGGCTTTGTACCTCTAGGCTTCGATACCTGAGCCATCATAACTTGATTTAGACGACAGTCCCCCAGTTGGTGTGGTCGTAGCTTTTTAAGTTTAGGTACTTCCTAATAGGTTTTGTACCTCCGGGCTTCGATACCCAAGCCGTCCGAACTTTCTTTGGATGATAGTCCCCGAGTGGGAGTGATATCTTGGATCCGGATAGAGGCGGCCCTTGGGCTCGATATCCTTAAGGAACAAAATATAATATTCTTAAGGGGCAAAATATGTATCTGTAAGGTGGAAACTTTCTTTCATTCCTCTGTGCAATATACAAGATTGTAAGTATGTACAAGCTTCGTGTTATGGCTTAAGTGGTCTATGCGGGCAGTGTTCATTTGACTGATTAGATCTTACAATAAATGCTATCCACTGAGCCAGACTTTCCAAGCACAAAATTTCCTTCCTTGCTAAAACCATTACCCAAGGGTGATGGCCCCCCCAATATTCGAGGTCGATCTATAAGAGGGCTCGGATACTGTTTATGTGACCCTCGACTACGGTTCTTAACCGGTCTTCGATTATAAGTTTGCATGATCCATTAGTACATCATTAAAAACCTTGCCAGAAAACCCATTTGAGACAAAAACCGGTTCAAGGGAAAAAGAGTGCAACAGGTGCTGTCACGCCTAATAGTTGCATCATTCTTTGGTTGTTGCCTGCAAGTGTTAGTCCGATTTGCAATATATGTAAAGAAAAGAAGGAATGTGTTGTACCTTAGTAGTAGTATCATTTTAAGTGGGTTACGTTCCAGTTGTTTGGTAGTCTCTCATCGTTCCCTGCTTCGAGTTTGTATGAACCTTTATCGGTAATCTCGACAATTCGATATAGACCTTGCCAATTCGGTCCCAACTTCCCTTTGTTCGGGTTTCGGGTGTTCAGTGTCGCCTTTCTTAACACCAAGTCCCCGATATTGAAGTGTCGGAGGTTGGACCTCTGGTTGTAATAAGATTGTCTGGTGACTTTCTATGCTATTTTAGTTGTGTTAGATTAATGGACTCTTCCTGAAGATGGATCTCCTAGACAGTTTTCTTGAGGGAAGTAAGTCTAGAGAAAATACCAAAAAGATTTTTTGTTTTAAGTAGCGTAGTAACTCCCCCTTGGTTTTTCTTTGGACCATGGTTCTTTTCCAAGGGTTTTTAATTGAACCGGATGTAGGTAGTTTTTAATTTTTAGGAGTAGTAACCACATGGTTGAGGGCTTAATTGCAGCGATATCTCCGAACTTTGTGATGCCTTGAGAATAGTCAGTACTTTGGTTGTGAAGCTTAGGCTCAATTTTTTTGACTCCAGGATAAATACATTAAATCAGGAATTCTTAAGATTTGCTTAACTGCTTTGACTGGAGTGTCGTGATAGATCCAATCCTGAGTGAGTTATGTGCCATGTGTGTGTGAGATTTGTATGTTATTCTGTGCATTGCATTTGATGTCTAGAACTTGCCCCGTGTGTGTGCAAAGCGAAATAGAAGTTTTGTTCAGTCTTGGAAGTGATATAGGCATTTCTTTGTTGAGCCAACTATCTATATTTTACCCACCTAATTGTTATGTATCGTAGTTAACCTCGTTGAGCCTGTAATCTCGTTTCTTTGGCAACCACATTACAAGACATACCCCTTTGTTTGAATCGATCATATATTTGAATCTTGTCACCTCTCGTAAGCACTGGAAATGTGATGAAATATGAAAAAATTAAAGTGTGGGGTGGTAGGTTGGTTTTTGAGGGGAATAATTGAAATAAGGAGAAAGGTGCA